>JANHFK010004641.1:28648-40544 GCA_036250565.1 Sibynophis collaris
GTGGATGGGTGGGCCAAGCAGCCGGAAACGCCAAGAAGAGATGAGCGGTGACTGGGGTGATTAATGGTGATTACTACCGATTCGGCAACTTGATGCCAATTGTCCCTACCAGTTGGATTTCACTCCTGGTTGCATGAAACAATAATATTTTACAGTAATTACTTCAGCCTTTTCGCTAGTCTGCTTGAGACTACCTTATTTCTGTGAACGTATGTGATTGGTTAGTATTATGTGCCTTGAATTATGACTGCTTAACAGGATTACCTAGTATGGAAATTACTTGATAAGATCAGAATCCGGATCTTTGCTCTCTTGTCTAGTACTGATTTGGCTGTAGGTTTCTAATGGAACTTGCTGGCTGTTCATTGGTTAATTTGGAGGCATGATCACAGTAGCCCTTTTACAATATTTGTATATTAACTGCTTATGATGCTCACAATCTTTAAATTAATGCAAATCAGAATATTTCTTTATTCAATCCTGAATCAGGGAGATCATAGTCAGCAGTGATATCAGTAAGTAACAGGGAACATACTTTAGTTGCATTTCATACATGAAGTTGCTTTTGAAGAATGTTTGAAAACTTCCACTGATTCAGAATGAAGTCCATGTCTGATTATACAGAACATGCATAACAGGAAGCTACTCAATAGCTATATCAGTTATATGTAGGTAAATAGGTTTTTAGTAAAACCTATTACTAGTATTTTGTTTAAATAAATTATTTCTCTGCTGACTTATATATTTCTGAAATTTTAATGTTACATTACAACTGTAATCTACAAATTACAACTGTTATTTTATATGTGTTATATTTTTTGCTGCTGCTACGGGTGCAGGAAATGTGAGGCATGTACAGTAATTACAGTAATTAAGTAGCTGGCTCAGGACCAATCATATATACATATTAATATTATTGATTTTACCAATTAATTCATTTGTTTATAGTATTTGTAAATCTCCTTAATTAAGATTGGTTGGAGATTAAAGCATGAACAAAACACAAAATAAAAAAATAAAAATGGTAACTTTGATACATATCCAACATGAACAAATACAGGCAGGACAGAAATTGTAAAACAATATTGTTTATACTGTCTTGTGAAATATAAAGGAGGACTGTAGAAAAGTCCTCAAATCTCTATATCTTGGTGATTGCCATCTTTGGTCTTGGATGGGATTGCACAACCCCAGGTGAATCAGATGTGTGATTTGGGACTTCTCCTGGACTCATGACTCCTGCTGCAGGAGCAGGTGGCAGCCACGCCTAGGAAGGCCTTTGCTGAACTTTGTGCACAAGTTGTACCCTTTCCTGGTTTGGGAATCCTTTCTCAGTCATTTATGTCTTGGTTATCTCTCATTTGGGCTACTGCAATGTGCTGTACATGGGGCTACCTTTGAAAAGTATATGGAAGCTGCTGCTTTTGTTCCCCACAGCAACAAACATATGAGGTGGCCTGGAAGAGGAGAACTGGTCACCCAGCTGGCTTTCATGGCTAAAGCAGGACTTGAACTCAGTCTCCCACTTTCTAGCCTAGTCCCTTAACCACTAGACCAAACTGGCTCTCAATTTAATATAATCATCTTTGGCTCATCTGTTTCTCCACAGTTTCTTAATAATGACTTCTGGTATAACAATAGTAGCTACTTCTCAAGCAGCATATTATACCCTCTGCTTTGTCACAGTCAACAAATTCCTGCCTTCTCTTCATAAACCTCAGCCACAACTGGCCAAAGTCCTGAAATACAGCAGCAATTCCAACTAGCTTTGTTACTGTGTTCATTCCATTGCCACTTGAATGTTTAGTAGTGGTTATAACCCATTTTCCTGACTTTCCCTGACTGCTTTTGCAATTCACCTCTAAATTGATCACCATTTGGGGATACCATGCTCTCAATGGTTCACATTGAGTTCACAGATAAGTCAGATCTTTCAAACTTTTCTCAGTATCTTTAATTTCTCAATTTTCCCAGCACTTTCTGCTTTGTTTCCTCTCAATCTCTATTACAGTCACCATTTACCAAGTAAAGTAACACATTACAATGAAATGTATGTTTATTACATAAACCATCACTTAACTATTCACAGTAATAGTATCATATCCATGTATATTTGGGCATGTTTGGGTTATTTGTAAGCAAGGTGAATCATTAACTGTCTCAATCCTGCCACTTTTCCTGGAAATTTCCCACTTGGCATCAGAATATTATACATCTCTACTTAACCTGCCAGATTGGACTCATCCTAAACTAAATCAACATTTTTGATTTTGAGAACAAGGAGAAGCTGATAGATAAAATTATTTCATTTTTTTCAGAATCCCACATGTAGTTTTACCTTTGTAGTTGTCTACTTGCTATCCATTTGTTAGTATGATTTGTTGTTCTGGATATGAGTCGGCAGTTGATTTACAGAGCTTAGAACTAATTTTACCTACCTGCTCACTTGGACTAGGCATGGCTATAAGGTTTTCTTCCTCAAAGAATGTTGGAGTTGCAGTATGTGTGTGTGCAGGTGTGTATGTGTGCGAGCTAACATTAGAGCCTTTTAACTAAATGTTAAGTACCGTATTTATCGGACTATAAAATGCACTGGACTATAAGACGAACCTAGATTTAGAGGAAGAAAACAAGAAAAAACAGCTTTTAACTTCCGTGCGTCCCATTTTTGTCCTTCTCGGCCCCCAGAAGCACTTTGCAGGCCAAAAACAGGCCCATTTTTGGCCTCTGGAACCCTCCGTGCATCCCGTTTTTGCCAAAATGTGCCTGAATTTGGCCTGCAGAGTGCTTCTGGGGGCCAGGGATGGCAAAAACGTGTTGTGCGGAGGGTTCGGGAGCCCAAAAACAGGTGGTGCAGAGCACTACAGAGTGCTTCTGGGGGCAGGGAGGGTAAAAACGCGACACATGGTGGGTTTGGGAGCCCAAAAATGGGCCCATATTCAGTCTATAAGACACAACGAAAT
This sequence comes from Sibynophis collaris, assembly GCA_036250565.1. Taxonomy (NCBI): domain Eukaryota; kingdom Metazoa; phylum Chordata; class Lepidosauria; order Squamata; family Sibynophiidae; genus Sibynophis; species Sibynophis collaris. Next base: position 31,612 of record JANHFK010004641.1, read on the forward strand.
TTTCACTCACTTTTGGAGGGGGGGAAGTGTGTCTTATACTCAGGAAAATATGGTAAATCTTGTAAATTGTCATTCCCCCTCCCCCTTATACAAAAATGTGATACCTCTATTACTAGTTTAGTGCATCTGTTAAATTTTGGATTACACCATTTTTGTTCAATGCTTTGGATTTCTTTTTAAAAACTATTTTTTATATTTTAGGAAATAAAATATAAAACACATCTAAAATGTATTGAAGTGTTCTGCACTTTAGATAAGACTAGTGTTACTGTAAAAATTGTATTGAAATCTGTTGACCTATATGTTGAGGCTTGAAACAGAATTTTTTACTGTTCTTTAAAACTAGCATTTGTAAAAGCATAATATATTAAGTATGATAAAGGGTCTCAAGGCTGTCTCTCCTGATCTTCTATTTCTCAGTCTGCCAATAAGAAGCCTCGAAAGACTCCAGGAGAGAAATTTCGCTCTGAAACTGGAATTAGAGGAACAGGTCGAGGAAGAGCTAATGGCCATCCTCAGCAGAATGGAGAAGGGGAACCTGTTACTTTGTTTGATGTTGTGAAGATGGGCAAAAGTGCTATGCAGGTAAAATCATTGTTGCCTCTAGGAACTTGGGTTAACTGTATTTTATATCCTACCTTTAATGCTAAGTTTATGCAAGATATTTTTTGGTGGGATGCCACAGAAATCCAATAAATGAACAAGCTATAAATGTCAGATGAAAATTTGAATGGCATGATAAAACTCAGCATCTGTATGTGTGTGTGCATGCATACACCCACCCACCCACATTTGTGTGTTATCTTAGACAAAGTGATCTGCTGGAAAACTAAAGGATTGAAATAGCTTTCATTCTTTTGCATTTTTTCCTTCATCTTGATGGTGATTTCTTTGAATATGTTTTGTTCCTGCATAGAAAAATGGGCTGGATAGTTGACAGAAATGCTTCTTAGTATTATTTTTTGTTTTAGCAGAATGAAACCAGCACTCCTGTTTTACTAAAAGCTTGGATGATGAAATGAGTGTGATGATGAATGAAACACATGTGATAGCAAACAGGTCTGACTGAATATAGTCAGTCAAGTAAGCCTATTTGCAATCCTACTCTAGTATGTTAATGGTGGCAAAGAGGATTCTTTATCACTATATCTGCAGTGTCAGCCAACTGAGCTTTTTATGTTTTCAAAAGTATGTTATTTTCTGACTCCAAGAAAATGTGAACTACTCAGTAGCCAGCTAGTATTGATTTGTAGGTTTTATCTATTCCATAATTAATTCCCCTGTGTATCATAATTAATTCACTTTCTGTAAAAGTCCTTTTAACTAAAAGCATGGTCTAAAATAAAGTTGCAGTTACCTGAGGCAAAGGAAGGCCTATATGGAATGAAACAAGCCATTTGGTATAATAAATCCACTACCACAAAATGGATGTAAATCCCTGAAAATGGGAAACAAGGGTGATAAAATCTAGTGAAATGGAATCCCATGGTACAATTGGAGAAGCAAACCAACCAGTTTTCCCTGAACAATCTTTACCTGACAACATATATCACAACATGAAACATGCTTCATGACATAGGTACAAAACCTCTCCCCTTAAAGAAAAGGAATAGAAAAAATGTTCATTGGAACAACCACCCATCATTTATATCATTTTTTATATTACAGAAAGGTGAAGACTCAGTGAACTCACTGAAGATCATCCATCTGAGCTTTAACATATGCTTCCTGGTCTTGCACTCTAATTAGATATAACAGATCTACAGTCTGTCTTCCTGTCCTTAAGTCTTTTGGAGAATGTAATTTTGGGGAGGGCACAGTTGCTTGGCTGCAGGATTATATAGGGAGGGATAAGTATGGAAATTGATATTCAGGTTATATTATAGTGCACATGGTAATTTATTTGATGAGGCATGCATATACATGATATAAAAACTGAAATGGAAGACTAATTGTGTCCATCTAATGAGGTATTTTGCAAAATTTTCCAAATTCTTGTAGTCTGTGCTGCCACAGCTAGAACACAATTTTTTATTGCTAGCAACTCTTTATTATCTTAGTTCTGTTCTGCTGGGAGAAGCAATTAGGAATACAATACACACAGCAGGAGATCTCTTTTGCTGCAAGGAGAACAGTTCCTAATGCAAAATCTGAGGCATCTGTTTGCATCACAAAAGGATGGGAGTGATCTCGATGTTTAAGCAACAACTGAATAGAAAAGGACTTTCACTTTTTGAAACTGCGTGCTCTTCATTAGACCATTTGAACATGTGTTCTTTTTTTGAGACAATCATTGTGCCCTGTACAAGGGCACTTCAATAGGGATGACAATTAGTGATGAGCTTTTTATAAGAATTTGTGAAGCTCAGAAATGCTAGACACCCTTAATTTATAGGTGCTTTCAATGAAATCCATTTGTACTCCTGTAGAAATCCAGTAAAAGGGACAAAATAATCTCACTTTTTCAATTTAGCAAAAATTCTATGTTTACAGAGTCACTGTAACATATATTTGACAAGAGTCTTGTGCTGACATGGACCTTCTGAAAAAGATCAGTATGTACACAAATATTTACCATATCAGAAAATATTTCATACTTGAATCTGAAAAAGATCTTCCCACAATTAAACAAAAAGGTATTACTTTGTATTAAAAATTGCCATATCTCATATCAAATGAAATTAAATATGCATGGCCTTCTTTCATTCTGATTGAAGCAACTGTAAGCAACTCCAATTTTAAAAGTGAGCATCTCCTGAAGCCAGCCAGCAGACCTGAAAAGAAAGGCAATGGGGAGTGATCTTTAATGGTTGCATTATAGGAACCTATAACCATACACATTCCTCAAAGAATTATCCCCTAGTGATGAACAATATGGTGCAAAGGCTGGGGATTTAGAAGGGAAAATAAATCTTTTCCTCAAATTATCATGGATATTGTCACTTATTGGAGTCTGGACTCCTGGCTTCAAGTTGATTGTAGAGTTATAGTGACAATGAGGCAATGTGGTTGCTTCTCCTCCTCAAAAACATCAGTAAAATTGGCATATTTTCTGTGAGGCAATGAGGTTTAGTAAGTTGATCAGGAAATGATAAAACAGTGAGAGTAGAAATACTTGAAAATGTGTATTAAGGAATTATATGATAAATCATGTTACAAAAATCTTGATTTGCTGTTAAACATGGTGACAATTTCCTATTGGTCTTGTCTATAGAGATTCTCAGTCAGCCAGGTCATGGTAGTCCTAAAGGTGCTTTTTCAAGTGGCAACTGGAGTTTCTGGTTTTTCTTTGAAGACGTTTTGCTTCTCATCCAAAAAGCTTCCAAGAAGAGGATGAGAAGCGAAACGTCTTCAAATAAAAATCAGAAAGTTCAGTTGCCTCTTGAAAAATGACCTTTGGGACTATTGATTTTTTGATTAAATTATCAAATGCAGCTTTTTTGAGAAATGCATGAAAACTGTCTATTAATAAATGATTACTTTCAGTTATTGCAGTGCCCATTTGTCTACCCCCTTTTTTCAGTAGATTCAAAACAAAAGTCACCTTAGTGTACAGACCTTGGACTAAATATTTTGTTAGTTGTATCATAGCATTTGGAAAGATTTCTTATTTGAGAGTTGTAAATCCATTTGCTGTTGGTGCTGTGGTTCAGTAAAGTGAGTGTTCCAAAGAGGAGATGCCATCTTCACATTTAAGGCAAGGTATGATGCCTCACCAAATAGCAATAGTAGAGTGTTTACTTCTTTGAGTCACACTATATCAGGACACCATAGGAAATACAATACTAAAATGCTGCTTTATAGGGTAGTCCTTGATGTAGGACTGCCCATTCAGCAACTTACTTACTTATTTAAAACATGTATATACCCCCCTCCCCCATCTTCTAATCAACTCTGGCCAGCTCCCAATCAAAAGTTAAAATGACATATTAAAACTATAAAACATATGAAAACATTATTTTTTGAAATTAAGATGGTACTGAACAAATGGTCCTTTGAATGTTGGCTGTCCCCAGTATCCCTTTGGTCAGGTGATTGTAAGCTGGTTTCTTGGCAACTGGTTTGCACTTAAAGTTGGTTCCAGTGCCCATCACATGAATTCCATTTGTGAACTTCCCTGCTGGCTTCCCCAGAAAGTCAATGGGGACAATGGCAAATCTCTGGTGTAAGTTTCCCCAACCTGTGCACCCTGTCCAGCCTCTCTGCACTCTGCACTCACATCACACCAGCCACTTGTGCACTATCACCTATCCTCCCTAAGCCTTTCCTTGTCTCCTCCCCTATTTGGGTAGCCCTGTATACCTGCTTTTAGTTTTGCCACATCATCTCACAGACCCTTGTCGTGCCTTTCTTGTGCCTCTCCCCGAGAATCGCCTTGCCCCCACTGCCACTGATGCACCCTCCATAAACTGCCATGTCTCCCTCACACTCTCCCCAAATCTTACCACATCTCCCTCTCACCCTTGTGCACTCCCACATATTCTCCCTGTACACAACTGACACACCTTCCTCACACACCTTCCCTTCTCCTTTTCGAGTCCCACCATGCCTTCCTCATAGTCACACACCTCTACACATTCTTTGATCCTCAACTTGCCTCTCCAGCACTGGTCTACCTGGAAGGACTAGCCGCAAGATATTGCCAACTATATTTATCTGAAGCCTTTAATTAATTCAAGGGAGAATCTAGTATAGGTAGTTGTTGATTTATGACCAAAATTGGTACTCATCTCTAAATGATGCAGTTGTAAAGCAAAATGTCATGTCACTGTGTCACTTAGTAACCTCCATCCTTCCACTCTCAGCTTCCATTGTTAACCGAGATTTGTGTGTTGTTAAACAGAGGGAGCCCCAGGTAAGGAGCATGAGGTGCCGGAGGAAGATGAAAGAAGCCATGGGAGGCCCAGTGTAGGCTGCATGCAGATTAGCACAAACCAAGGGCTGCCCATAGAAGCCTCAGCTGCATCCAGCTGATCTTAATTTTTTTCTTCTGCCACTCAAGAAATGCATCTGGCTATATGCAAGGCAGATGCTAGCTGCACTACGCAACCTTGCACCATTCACTAAGCTGTGTGCCCATTCCTTGTCCAAATTATATGTCCTATTCTCAAGTTCCTACTAGAAACGTCTGGTTTTCCTAAGGTCTTGTGAGAACAGGTGCACTACTTGAGAAGTAATGGGGCATGCATAGATTGGAGGATTGAAGGGGAGATAGGAGGTTGGGGAGAATTGCAATGCTCCTTATAGTCATTAGTGTGGGTGGGCTGCCAAGAGCCTGAATTTTGATCACATGAGTTTGTGGGTGCTGCAGTGGCTTCAGGTATGGGTCAGAAGCTCATTTTAGGCACTATCATAAATATGAATTGTTGCTGAATGACTGGATGTAAGTAGAGGACTGGTTGTATTGCAAAGCACATAAAATCCAGTACAGCTTTGGTACAGATAGTATTTGGCTTAAAGCTACAGTTGAACCCCAAATTATGGTTGTAAGTAAAGTTACCACCTGATTTGACTTTACAACAACATCTTGACTTTCTGAAGTGTGATTGTTAAGTGACTGCACAGGTCATTAATCAGAATACAAAGTGCTTGGGTGGAGAGCCCTGGGAGGCCTATGACCCAGCTGTGTCTGAAAAGAAGGCAGGCAAGCAGCAAAAAGTTTTGCAAAACAAAAAACAGCTCAGCAGGAGAAGAGTCCAGCTAGTTTAGAGCCAAGTGCTCCATTCCAGTGTTGAAGAGGCTCCAAGGCTTCCAAACAAGCCACGAGAAGCCTTGATTGCTTCTCAAGTAAATTTAACTTAATTTGTTACATTTATTATACATGCTGGAAAGAGGGTGACAAAATCTGTAAGTGACTTAGCTTGATGAGTGACTGGCAGGCTGAAGAGTTCAGAAAAAGAATATACTGGGAATTTAATTTAAAAAGGAGGAGGATGAAGGAAGCAAAATCCTTCAGAGGGTGGTTTTTGTGGAGAGCCAAACAAAATACTTGGCAATGGCTATGAGAGCTCAATTTTTTGTTGTCTATCTGACTCCCTTTAGGACTCAGCATCTGCCATGTCTACACACGCTGAACCCTCACTGCCTTTGCAAAGTTTTTTTTTTCTTTTGGCTTCCTTCATTTCCAAAGTCAAGCAAGAACTAGGAAAGACCTGCAGTCTCTCGACTGCCAGCTGGCTTCATTCTTTTGCATCAAATACCATCAATGGATAGAACACTAAGCTTCCTCCCTAGTCAATGCTAGTTGTCTCCCCATCTTCTGGTTGCAAGGGGCTAAAAGGTAGGTCCCAACCCCAGTAAGCCAGCTTCTCCCTTTTGCTCCTTTGCCATTTGTCTGACTCCTTTTAAGCCCTAGATTCTCTTGTAACACATGAGTAAATTTTTGGGTTTGTTTGCCGCCCAGCAAGGCAGGATGGTAAGATCCAAATAGGCAAGATCAGGGAGGGAGACAGCCAGATGGGGGAGTATGTAAGTCATAAGTGTGAGCAGATTTCCAAGCATCCAAATTTTGATTGAATGTCTGCAGGGGGGCATAACCTGCATAAACTGCAACAGCCATAACTTGAGGTATAGGTCATAAGTCTTTTTGTTCAGCACTATAATTTCAAATGATCACTGAACAAATAATTGTAAGTTGAGGACTATCTATGCACTGATTTTACAAGAGCCATTCACCTCAGTTAATCATCTTTTTGAAACACCTTGCTACAGAAGAGTGTTGAAGGTACTATTTTATGGCATTTATTTTCCTACTCAGTTAGGCTTTTTCAGAAATTGTGTTAATAAACTCCTGTTTTACTCTTGGCTGTTTATCTATGATATATTTAATAAATCATAGGATGAGATTTAACATGTATTTGAAATCACTGCTGAAAATTGAGTGTTATTTATATGTAGTATGATGGAGTGTTGAATTCTGTCTTGAATATTTGATTGTTCTTTCTCTTTGACAGTCCGTGGTAGATGACTGGATTGAATTGTATAAGCAAGACAGGGATATAGCACTGCTGGATTTAATCAACTTCTTCATCCACTGTTCAGGATGCCGAGGTAAAAGGCATAAAAGTGTTATAAAATTACTCTGGTTCTATGTATTCCTTACATGTATAATGTGAATTAGAAAACCTGTTTACAATTAAAAAATAACTGCTTCAAAAGTCTAAAAATTATATGTGCAATAAAATGACAGTATTTGAAGAACATTAGGGGAAAGTACCACTTCTGTGATGTCACCCCTACTTTTTAAAATGGAAAGACTTTTTAAAAAGTAACATACTATTAATTGTTGCAGGAATTATGAGCTTGTAATTTCTAATATAACATTCAACATATCCTTTCACATTGTATTCTGGAACCATATTATTTATTTATCCTGATATGAAGGATACATTTGTTAGAACTAAAATTAGGACACTTTTTATGTGATCGTGTAAGTGATTGTGTAAGAAACGATCACTTTGCTGCTGTAGCTTTGAAATGCAGATAATCTTTGTTAAAATATGTTGCAGTGTTTAACTCTAAATAATGACCTAGGATTAATGTAAATATGTTAATTGATATTCAGTATTTGAAATGATAATTATCAAAAGTTCTTTCGTTAATTCTGGAGATGGGATTTTCTAAACAAAGTAAGTATAAACATGGCAAGATCAAAATAAGACCAAATATCTGTATTTATTTTTTTTACAAATTTTCCCATAAATTATCTTAACCTCTTTACAGTGCCTTTGTCATTTCTGCTTTGACATTTAAACTTGATCCTTAGTCTTTTCTGTTAGAAACAAATCAATGTAATTTTAGTTTCGTGGTCCCTTTCTTCACTTTCTCTTATTTCTAGTTTGTCTTGCTTCCTACAGTATCTTAACAACTGTCATAATATTGCCTAATATAATATACAACAAATGTAATTTCACTGAAGTAAATTAGCCTCACAAGTAGCTCAGTAAACTTAACTCAAAAATTAATATTAATATTAATTAATTAATATTGTATCTGGAAATGAGATGTTGCAAAGAATACAGCCTTTTGTTACAATTATGTAGATATACATCTCAGCCTATGTTCCAAGCAAGTTTGTTTAGAGTAACCTTTTATCCAAATGCAAATCTAAGTGCAAAGAAAATAACTGTGAAAAAGTTTCATCCACCAGTTCCAATCTAATATATAGGAAAATATTGAAACTAAATAAATCAAATTTTTGAATATATAAAAGCAAAAAAAAAATATCAAACTAGTTGTCATATAATTATATACTCAGTAACTCTTATCTGTACAAGAGAATTTTGGGGATTCTCCACTCTGTCTTAGTTAGTTTGTTTGGGGATTCTCCACTTTGGCTTAAAGAAAACAGGAACAAGCCAATAAACAACTACTACTACTACTACTTTTTGCCACGTGTATCCATTGCATTCAGTAAGCTAGTGGTATCTGTGATTTCAATTATAATATACTACATTAAAATAAACTATGATTTACTTATTTACCCTGCATGTGTATTGACTAAGCCACAAAGTTAGTTATGTACAAAGAAATCTAAAATATTTCTGAATTAGGTTACTGCGGTCTGTATTTTAAGGCTGGCCACATGATGACGAAAGTGTTTCTCAGACACTCTCAGCTACTGGAATGTATGAAAGTGTCTCTCAGACACTTTGGCTGAGCATTGAAAATGACCAGCACTCTCTAGAGTCAGTCACGACTAGACTTTATAGGCAATACTTCGAAACTGTTAATTTCTGCCAAAGATATGTTAAAAAGTCTGATTATAGAGATGTGAAGGCCCTGAAAAAAACCGGAAAAATTCGGAAAAAAAATGTTTTTTTCCGTTTTTTTCCTGAAGGCTTTTTTGTTTTTTTTCAAAAAATTGGAAAAATTGAAAAAAGAAAAAAAAAACATTGTGGAATATTTTATTTTAACATGATGAATAAAATATT
>JANHFK010004641.1:40644-52000 GCA_036250565.1 Sibynophis collaris
TTAAACCATATAATTTTTAATCTCCTCCCCCCCCCCCCGCTGATATAGCAAAAAAAGGTTAACCCCAACTTTTGGTTTTCCCAAGTTTTAGTTTGTTTTTCACATTTATTTACAAAATCTCCACTGCTATGCAAGAGAGTTAAGTGAGTTTTGCCCCATTTTACACCCTTTCTTGCCACAGTGAATCACTGCAGTTGTAAAGTTAGTAATATGGTTGTTAAATGAGTGTGGCTTCCTCATTGACTTAGCTTGTCAGAAGGTTGAAAAAGGTGATCACATGACTCTCGGACACTGCAACTGTCATAAACCTGTGACCACAAGGATGCTATAAAAAACATCCTTAAAAAACAGTCATAAATCACTTTTTCCAGTGCTGTGGTAACTTCAAGCAGTCACTAAACAAATAAGTTGAGGATAACTTATAGTTCCATTTATTCCTAACTATACCTATGGTTTTGTTATTAAATATTTCTTAAGCAATTTATTCTCACTGCATTTTTGTTTCTCCTGACATTCTTATCTTTAATGTCAATATGACAGATTGGCTGGAATCACATGCAGGTTTTTTTTTGCTTCTCTTGACAAATAGAACAGATTTACCACCTTTCTGCCAGTATTTTCACATCTTAAAATTTGTTCATTTTCCTATCATTGGTAAACATTGTACCAGCAACATATATTTGTCTACTTACTCTAATTTCCCATAATGTGCAATCATGTTTGATAAGAGAAAATAAAATGGAAAAGAACCACTCCTTTTTGCAGTGCATACATATTCAGTCCACATCATTGTTGTGCAAGGCGCACAAAAATTCCCTACAATTTACTCTTAGCCAAAACACAAAGCATCCTCTGCATACCAGGGTTATCAATATTCAGTAAGAAAGTTCTTACATCATAATAAACATTCCTTATGAACAATGGATAATTTCATTCCTATAATTTTGTAGCTATCTTACATACTCATATCATATTCATATTTATCTATTTAATACATTTTTATACATTTTAAACATTTTTTCTCACCCATAGTGTCTTTCATTTCATCATTGCACCAAATTTCCTTTTTTGTACTTATCATCAACATAATTTTATTCTTATTTTTATACTTTTTATCATGTTTTTCACTTTTTATTCGTTTTAGCCACAAGAGTTATGTGATTAAGATGGGCAATGATCCGTGTGCTAAATAAAACAAATAATTCCACAATATGATTTATTGCACTCTGTAACAAAAGTGTTTTCACTTAACTCATGCAATTCTTGTCATATCCACATTGCTACATTCTGGATCAAATAAAGTTTGCGGGTAGTATTCAAGGGCAGTGTTATAAAGGCATGGTTCAGGAAGGAATGCAATTGGCACACAAAAACAGATTTACAAAGGCCTCCTGGCCATAGCTGCCATCTGTTCTTTGGACAGGAGCTATCAGTCTGCAGCAATAACATCAAATTTTATAATCGACTGCTAAATATAAATAGAGAAAGAAAATCCTATATGTTTACTCATTTGCCATTATGTTCTTTAACGTGTGTTCAAAATAAAGATATATTTAAATATTATAAAATATGTTTATACTTACTTTATTTCAGGAACTGTGCGGATTGAAATGTTTAGAAACATGCAAAATGCAGAAATTATCAGGAAAATGACTGAAGAATTTGATGAGGTATAGTACTAGACATACACAAAATATGTTCTAAGCGTCACTAAAATTGGACTTATTTAAGGAGGTATATTGTATGAAAACATAATTATACATCCTTGTATGTAAAAAAAAGAAAAAGGAACGGACTTTTAAAGAGAAGTGAGCAATTGTTATCCAGCTATATTAACTGGCACAGAACTTTAAAGTTAGACTGATTTCAGTGACAAATATTTAAACTTAAATTTCAGTAGAGTTTTTGAAATTGCTTGAAATTAAAGTAGTTTCACTCTACCCTAACCCTGTATTGCATCCCACAAAACAAATACTTTTTTGTAGAATATTAAAAGAGGAACAAAATTTAGGAGCGGGAAAGTAAATTTAAGCATTATTTTGAAGAAATAAAGACCTTTGAGAACTGTATACAACGAAATTTCATTTTAATGTATGCCGATCAGTGTACATTCAAAGTGACAAAAACGTTATTATTCTATTCTATTCTGACAGCAATTAAAGAACATATCAACAAATTCTGTAATTAAAATTGCAGGCTACGTATTTAGTACCCTGTTTCCCCCAAAATAAGACATTCCCTGATAATAAACCCAATTAGGCTTTTGAGCGCATGGCAGTAAGACCAAGCGCTTATTTCAGGGTTCAAAAAAATATAAGACCGGGTCTTCTTTTTGGGGAAACATAGTATATAAAATATGTATTTATTGTATCATACTTGCAAAATTTTCTTATATAATAAACTGAAAGTTGTGAACACAAATTAATTCAAATATTTTGAAAATAACGTTAATGATGTAATATATAAGCTTTAGCATAGTCTCATTAATTTCTATATAGTCAGCTTATTTATTTTTCAGTAAACATACATAGATTGCATGAAGGCCCCTATATTTTGTTTTGATAGAGGCACTCTGTGACATTTCTATACCACTGCCACCACCCATCAAAGTTGCTTATCTTATCTTGTCTTATCTTAAAGAAGCCCTTGACACTGTTTTAAAATTTGTTTTTAAAACAACCCATTGAAGTACTATCCATATCCTGTGAGACTAAAGTATATATTTTTGTAGGATAACACATCAAATACTACCTTCTTGTTCTATTACAGAAGTGGGCAAGCTTTGTTCTAGCAAGGATTTTATTTCAAAAGTGATCTGTCAGATGACATATGCCAGTGGTGAAAAGGGCTAAAAGCACATGGTGGACCAACTATCCATTCTCTCTCTTATTACTATCTTCTTTTTACTTTTCTGACACAGACTTCTCTCATTTTCAAGCAGTAATCTTAAGGAAAAGGCTAGTCCTTTCTTATCGGGAACTTGATTTGCTTGCTTGCAGAGGACTTGGGAAATTTGGTAAAAAACAAGTTAAGCACTCTAGGCGGTATACCCATAGTAGGCTGTTTGGTAGATCCCAATTTGGCATTTACTGGAACTATTAGGAAGCAGTTATTCTTATCAGTTATCATTCTTCTTTCAATATCCTAGTGAAAATAATTCTCTTCTGTATATTGGTGCCTGTTTATCTGGTCATCTACTATTATTTCTTTATCTGTGTTGATGATTTTTTTTTGAGTTGATGAAGTATTGGTTTTATTTATGAATATATTTTATTGTTGTTTCAACATTAATATCATAGTTCTGAAATATTTGAAGGGTACCCACATCCAGACAGATTATTCCTGGGTAACCTATTTTTTAAAAATTAAAATAAATGCTGACATATTCAATTCCACCTCTCACTCAGGCAGTGTCTTATGTTCAAGTGCTTCTCTGATAAATTTGTTTGAAAATTTCAGAGTTGTCTGAAGCTCACATGTCCAAAATCAAACATCACAGATCACTCTCCTTGTTTACTGTCCTTCGCCACAGATTATTGTCATTGTCAACTATTTAATCAGACAAGAAATTTTTGTCTTTTTTTCCTTTGCAATTCAGAATATTCAGCTAATCATCCAACTTTTTTCTCCCTTGACAACATTTCTAAATATAGGGTATATTCTCTCTTTTTTTTGTGATACACTGTGAATCTTACTCTTGCCATCCTGATAATAAGGTTGTATCTGATTTTCCATTTTTTTTATTTTCTCCTATCTGTTGAGGCAGTACTTTGCTTCCAGTTTGAGTGCAAATTGGTCATTCAAAACACATGAAGGTTCTTACATAGCACCTCTTTGCAAATATTTAAAACAGCTATGTTTTTTCCCACCATCAAAGCTGACACCAACCAGAGCATGGAACAACTCAAAGAAGTAGTGCAAGATCGGAAAATATGGAGAGACCTGGCCCATAGAATCTCCAAGAGTTGGACACGACTGAATGGATAACATCATCATCATGTCTTTTCCTGGGATTATGCAGCTGCTCTCCATAGTTCACATATGATCAAAGGAAGTCATATTTTATTTAAAGATATACAGACAGCTACTACACAAGTGCTCTGGCATGCTCGAATGCACTTTTTTAATGTTCAGCTCTGAAGAACCTTAAGTCCTAATATCGGTCCAGCGTTCTAAGCAAATCTAACCATTTACTGTTTTTACTCATCTCTTTAAATCCTGACATTGATAGTTCCATGCCAGATTGTGGTAAATTTCAAAGCATTTCTGTAGCCAACTATCCTACTGTTTTCCTTCTCTTGTACTTTACTATATTTGTTTTCTTGTGAAATTAACTAATTTGAATTGCCCATATATTTTTCCCAAGACATAAATCAGTTGAATCTATTTCAGTTATGTAAAAGATCTTTTTATTGAGCTATGTGTGGCTTTATAAGTAACAAATGTGAGCTACTAACTGGGCTACTGCTTTCTAGCTAATTGAAGCCCATTCCATATAGGGTGTATTGCAATAATGTAGCCAACTAAAATATAGAGGCATGTCAAATGTTTTACCTGACACTTAAAATATACAATAACTGAGCTCTTGGAAATTATAAAAACATAAACAGTGAAACTAAGGTTAGATATGAAAATCAAAATATCATATGAAATGCAGTAAAATTGAATTGGAAATACTATTTCTATCTTGTCTCTTCATATAAGAGATCTCAATAAAGTAGAATATTTTTGTTTTTGTGCTTAAAGAGAATTGTAATTCAGATTGTAATTCATGTTGCAATTTAGCCACACCAAAGCCTCCAAAATTTAAGTTGCTATAAACTTCAGCTAGCCAGCTACCCCAGCACATACGAACACACACACACACACACACACACACACACACCCCTGCAGAGGTCATTCAGAGCATGAAGGATAGGTTTGATGGTCTCTCTCTTTCTTCTTCCCTTGACCTGTGTACCTGTATGCCCAAAAGTCTTCCTGGTGTCTTTATTCTTTACCGCCTCTTAGCTGCTTTAGCTTAATTGAGTTATTTATATAATTAATATATTTTTAAAGAACTTATAGTACCATTATCCTTCAATTCAAGAGCAGAATATTCCAGCAGTGCTGGGAACATCAGAGGAAGGGGCAGACAGACTGGTTGGATATGCCACACTTGAATTCAAGGGCGGGGATGTTGTGACATCAATGTTTCCTTAACTTTTTTACAACTCCACCCTTGAAGTCAAACATAACATATACAATTAGCTCACTTGTCCTTCCCAAATGTTTCCACTGTCTTCCTTTCTCTGTTTCCTTTGCTGTTGTTGATTGCAGTGCCATTTACTGTTTTTCCCATACTGGAATACTTCTACCTGAAATACAAATTTCACACCCAGAGAAGCATGTCATGTTCTGGACACAGACTACCAGAAGTTGTTTCATATTTTCCGCATCTCTACATTTGTCTCTGTGTTTTAAAAAATAAGCCTCGTGTTCATCACTTTTATTTTCCTGATTATCAGCACAATGCAGCTTTATTTGAAATTACCATGTTTTTGATCATTCAGATAAAATTTAAGCTGCACTAAAACTGCATATTTTAATTAGAAAAGAAGTTGACAGCACCTTGAGCATGTTTTTTTAAAGATAGTATGTGCTTGGTCTTCCTGCAGGACAGTGGCGATTATCCACTTACAATGCCTGGGCCACAGTGGAAAAAATTCAGATCAAATTTTTGTGAATTCATAGGAGTACTAATACGACAATGTCAATATAGCATCATCTATGATGAATATATGATGGACACAGTGATCTCATTGCTGACTGGTTTGTCAGATTCGCAGGTTCGAGCTTTCAGACATACTAGTACACTTGCTGGTAGGTATATTTTAAAGACAAAGCATACAAAATAATCATTACATTATGAGAAATCTGTGTGTTGTGATTGATATTTTATTATCTTTGGAACAATTTATTCAGAGGATATGAAGATATATTTTCATATGTGAATTCAGAAAAAAATGTACAATTGTTCTTGTTTGAAACAGTATGCTTGCACAGATGCTAGGATCAACTGGTTTTAGGGAAAACAAGATGTTGTAAAAACTTTTTTGCATATAATTTATTTTTAATCCATTTTTCTATAAAAGAATTACAAAAGCCATAAAACATAATATCTCTCTTTATAAATATGTCCTGTATTCTATTTTTTTATATGAAATTGTACAAACAAACTGAGGAAACTTTTTAATATATAAACATACTTTGTTTTAATTCGGTAGAGGACTAGTCTGTTACTGGTGTACCGCTTGGGGAGATGGTTTGTCTGTTATTTCTTAATGTCTATTGAATATAAATATATTTTTGTGTAATGCAAATTATATAAATTACTACAAATGACAACACTCCGCAAATAAGATAAATTGGATTGGATCTCATGAAATTAATGTAAAATGTGAAATAATGTAAATTTAATTTAATTTTAAATTAAAGTAGTTTGGATGAAGTCAACTTGTCCTTTATTTTGTGAGGAAGTCCAAATGAAAATTTGTTCCATTGCATTCATAGATATATTTCATTCTCACTTTTTTTCAGAAATGAAATAATTGCTCTGCGAGGAATAAATTTTCCTAATCTTATTAATATCCATTGAAATTAATGGTTAGATATATTCTGGAAAAGAATTGCTGATGATCAGAATGTAAAATAACAATAGTCATACTTAGTTAGGCAGATAGAAACTATCTGCAGATAGAGAAGAAAGTTGTACATGCAGCTCCATTCCTTTCTTTCTTTCTCATCCATGCATGGCAATCAGAGGCTTTAGAATGTTGTATAGTACTCATATTTCCTTGAATTTGAGTATAGCTCTCTGTCAAAACCTAGGATAAAGCAGAAGGGCAGGTTGTGTAGATGCAATTAGGACTTGCGTAAACTAAAGCCCTGCATGGATTCTGATGAATCCTGAACAGTACTGATATCTTTATTATTTGTTACTAATGACTACATTTTTAATGGGATCCATATTAGAAAATTCTGTGAGGGTTTTGCCATCAGAACTATTGGATATAAGCTTTCAGGATTACATACTGAACTACTTCGCAGACAATAATAAGCCATCTCTGATTTCCATAATGGATCTGTGGAAAACTGCAACGCTTCTAATATTATACATAGGATTTGCCAAAAGGTTTTCTCTTGATTTTAAGTTCATTGATATACTGTTATGAGTAAGGCATAATTACAGATTCTGAAAGTAACATCCATATTTTACCTCAACACAAATAGATTATAATATCTGCCTTCTAATTAGTATTAAGCAAATAATTGTTTCAAAAATGCATTTGAGCATGGAAAAGAAGAACTGATTTTTGTTTGTATTTTTCCTAGCTATGAAGCTTATGACTGCTCTTGTGAATGTTGCCTTAAACCTGAGTATTCATCAGGATAATACACAAAGACAGTATGAAGCTGAAAGAAACAAAATGATTGGTAAAAGAGCTAATGAAAGACTGGAGCTGCTTCTTCAAAAACGAAAAGAGGTAAATGACTGTTCAGAGTGACTGTCATAGTTTTTCACCTTTAAAAAGCAATTCAGAAGAGATACAATTCACGGTATGTTTACAGTTCAGACCAGCAGGCCCAAAACTATGAAGCTGCAATTGATTTTTGCATATAAACTGTCCCTTTAATATAAATGAAATTCGATCAGTTTTGAAGCATCATTAAAATAAATGATTCTTGTATCATTCCATATTGGTTAATATTTAACAGAAATACTGCAGCCTTTTTGTAGTGAATAAGAATTAAAACAATCCTTGTAATTAGATGGTATAAAGCTGCGTGATATGTAGTTCATTAAGTTGTATTAATAATTTAGATTTTCAAGAATTTACATATTGACATAGCACTTCAGATAGGCAAACACTCGTCTATACAGTTCATTGTTACTATTTTAAAATAAAATCTTGTTTATTTACTCACCATAACTACAGTAAACATTGTATTTTTTCTTTCATTTTGGCTAGTTGAGGGAGAAATTTATGTATTTAATTGGACTTGGGCAGTGCCCAATTCCAAACCATCCCTAGACAGTGAGCAATATAAAAACGTGCATACAATAAGATAAATAAAAAGTGCAGCAAGGAAAATAAACAAATAGCAAATCCAGAGAACTAACATCAAAACATATGCAGCATATGACAAATATATCTAACAAAGGGTTCCATCCACTCAATCTCAAGGCCTAGGAGAACAGCCAGGTAGGTCTTTAAGGATAAGATAGTAATTACTGTACTTTTCGGAGTATAAGATGCACTCCCCCCCCAAAAAAAAGTAGGTGAAAATTGCAGTGCATCTTATACACCAAATGTTGCCAAAGCCCCGCCCATCCGCCGGCCTCCACCCGCTGGCTGTTTTCAGCCTCCGCGCATCGCATTTCCTACTTCTGCATGCTCCATTTTAGACCCATTCCAGGCTGCTGGGATCGCTGCTGATCACTGCATATATGGCCTCTGCAGCCCCATTTTTGGCCTCCGTGTGTCACATTTTCAGCCGGTTCCAGGCAGCAGGGATCAGTGGTGCAATCCCCACTGCCTGGAACTGGCCAAAAATGCAACACGCAGAGGCCAAAAATAGGGTGTACAGAGGCCAAAAATGGGGCGTGCGGACATGGCGATGGGCTGTGGCGATCCCCGCAGCCTGCAACAGCTGATTGGTACTATTCTGGGAGGTCGATCCAACCGCCAGTCAGCTTCTTGTGCTGAATCAGGTTGAGATAACGTGCTGAAGCTGACCAGGCTGTTTGCTGCAAGGACGCTAGCCAGATGAATACTGATGGATGCTGCTAGGCAGAGGTAGATTTTTTTTTCTTGTTTTCCTCCCCCAAAACTAATGTCTATCTTATACTCCGAAAAATATAGTAATAGTAGCCTGTCTGGGTTACCAAAATACTATCCTTCACCCATTTACATGTTTGTTAAATATTTTACTTGAGTAGTACACAAATATGTGTGCGTAGATCAGGCAAGAAGGGAGGCGGATGCAGGGATATTGGAGAGTGTTATTGATTACCTTTGTTCAAGTCATTTTGAATTATATTTTGGCTGGTTCCTTGTGTATAGAATTCACATAACTATGCTAGACTTTAGCATTGGAATAGTCCCCCAAATGTTGCTATTCCAAAGCTTTGGGTTGATTTGATGAGACAGACAGGCACAGTGAAATTGTTAAGAAATAATTTCATCTCAAATACTTATCACATCCATTACCAGGTTCCTACCTACATGGTGATAGTCAGTATGGTGTAGTATTTCAGGAATCAGGCTAGAAACTTGGGGACCATGAGTTCTAGTTCTGTCTTAAGCACAAAACCAGTAGGCAGGCCTTGGGCAAGAAGTTTCTCTGAGCCCTAAGAGGAAATATACAAATCACTTATGGATTTGCCAAATCCATGAGGTTGAACAGCAGGGACTTGTCTTGGTAGTCTCCAAGAAGCAGGCACTATTAAACGGGAGGAAGAAAAAAAACACACAATCATATATTTACAATCCGTGAGCTGACCTTTCAAATGCTACACAATATGACATTGATGGAATGCAAGATTGTGTAAAATAGATTTATTTGAGTGAGGTTGTAGAATGCAAAATGTAGCAGAAATGGTCCCCTAATGCATTTCTCAAATTAAATTAAATATTCTATCAAGTTATCTAGGATATAGGTAACTATTTATCAATCAAGTGACAAATAGTATAATGATGTAATTGGGTAGGACCTAAGTATCTCTTTTTCAATTTTGAGATATTGCCCCAATTATTAATCAGTTATTTAACTCTACCCAATATTGTCTTTAGTTTCTAGCCAAAAATTGAAAGAAGAGCAAGTTGGCATTGGTGATTTTCTGTTGAATATCACTGTCCCCACTGGGAATTCTACTGAAAAGGAGCCACCAAAAAAAAAAAAAAAGTTTGGTTTCCATGAAAATGGGGTGTTTTCTGTCATATGTGGAAGAATGTTTTTTTTGTAGTCTGGAATAAAGAATGTTATGAAATGGAAGATATAATCTTTAATCTGCAAATTTAACAGAAAAAGCATTGTATCTATCATCTTAAAACTTCCATTTCACAAATTCAATAGAAGGCAGGTTCAACAGCCATAAAATAAGATGTTATTAACATTTCAGATAACACTTGACTTTTAGTGTGGCAATATTATAAAATGCCATATACAAAATAATGCATATTGACTTTTTCCAATTTTGATAGATTAAACTAAAGCTGTTTATCTTTTTGTAGTGAAATATACTTACATTTTCTTTTAAAATAATATTTAATTAATTTTTTTGTTTGAAGTTTTATACTCTTTTGAATCTTAAATTTTATTTGAAATTTAAAATTGTTTTATAAATAAGCTATAGAGGTCATTATTTCAAAATTATTGATTTGATTCACTGATTATTTTTTACTGGGAGGGGTGGGAAGGAGGGAAGTAGCCAAAATACCATAGATACCATACATAATTCAGAGCTGGTCATGATAATTTATAGACTTGCATATGGATAAAATATGAGTCACGGGAAAATATATATACTTTATAGGGGAGTGATGAATTATTAAGTTTGTACTTACGATGAAAATTGAAAGTTACTTTTTTAAATATTTCTTTTTTCTTTTCTTTTTCTTTTACTTTCTATATAACATTCTCCTTTTTCCTTTACTCACTCTTCTTTTTGAAATTAGCTCATATTTTCTTTTACTATTGTAATTAGCATTTTCAATAAAATATTTTTTTAAATGAATTTAATTTACTGTAGCCGTGATATTTAGGTTGTTGGAAGAAATGTCCATCTGGGTTCAGTTCCAAGTGGGGAGAAAGACATTGGAAACATGGAAGCTGTTTGGAAAGATGGTTTAATAGTGGACAGGACCACATGGTTTGAGGTCCTGGGCAATCGAGTACATGGGTGAGAGAGAGAGAGAGAGAGAGATTTATACCCTCCCTTGGGCTTTGCACTTGCTTCCTGTTCCTGTGAAAGAAATGTATTCTGATTGGTTGTCAGACTCCCAAGGGGCCATGTAGGGGTAACTTTGTAGGTTGTCTTGAATCCCAGGCTTGGTTGAATCTTGCTGAGTGATGTAATGAAGGGGCTTTGAGCAATTCCTATTATGGCTTAATGGCTCTGTTCTGGTTTGGATCTTGAGTGAGGTCTTTTGTAGATAAGATGGCCCAGTCTTTTGTCTTGTAGATCTGGGGCTATTAACAAAGGTGGGGGCTGCTTTCCAAGAGCATGTTTCTCCTTTTCTCATCCAGGGGGGTGTAATATTCTGCCTTTTTAATATTTAAAAATAATCCTAGAATATTTCATTCTTCTAGA
>JANHFK010004641.1:83680-101889 GCA_036250565.1 Sibynophis collaris
TATGCTTTATAAAAAATATATCTGTTCCTATCTATATACTGTTATTAGCCACATAATTGCAAAAAATTGCTTACTATAATAATTTATTGTTATATATCAGATGAGAATCTTGAAGGCTCGTGGCTAAATAGAAATGACAGCATCCAGACTCCAGGTGCTCTACAGACACCTCAGCTCACGTCAACAGTGTTGAGAGAAAACACTCGACAAATTGGGGAGCAAATACCAGAGCATGAGTCAGAACCTGGATCGGAACAAGATTTTTTAAACAAGTATGTACCAATGAAATATTTCTGCAATAATAGGAAATTAATGTTAAAATACTGCTGAAATTAAGATTTCAACAAAAATATCTTAGATTTAGGAGAGTGTAATTATTCAAATGCAGTCATTCTGTGAAGTTCAGAATGTTTTAAAACGGGGTCCCCACCCCTGGGCCTCAGCCCAAAAATGGTGGGGACCACTATTTTAAAACATAAAACTAGAGTATATGATTTAGGTTGAGATCCTCTGAAGCAATTAGATATCACTTTATTTTCCAGAGACACCCATAGTTGAAAGTATCCCCTTCTAGCTACTGGTACCTACTGCCACCTTTAAGACCACTACAGGAAACAAAACAGCACTTCTTTCCATTGTAATTAATTCCAGGAAACAGGGGAAGATATGGGAGCCAAAGAGATGGACACAACAACAACCAATCAGTGCTATCTATTGATATCATAGTTGCCATATTTCTTTGTCTACTACATTAATCTCCCACTCAACAGAGGAGGCCCAGAGTAGGATGAGACCATATCTCTTCCATATGTTATCTGTATTCTAGAATGCATTCTAAAGGTGAATCAAAGACAGATTTTTCTATACATGCTCACAGCTATCTTAATTCCCTGTCCCCATAAGGATATTTCTCACCTAGCTACTGGTACCAATTCCTAGAAATTCTTCAGTGAGAGGGATTATGAATCTGACATTTCATACTTTGTTTCAAAAGGTTCCTTTACAGTTTTTCTAGTAAGTGAAGATAGGAATTCAACTAGCTAATATGCTTGGCTATAGGTAATCAGGAATTGCAGGATCTTGCCTTATGTACTTATCATGCCTGCACTTTTAAGTTGGCTAATGTTTAATGAACCATCTCTGTGCCATTGAAACTTTTCATCATGTTAGGGGTCAGTGTAAATATTTGGTCTCCCATCTGATAGCAAATTCCAGTATTATGGAGCTAGCAAAATCCCAAGAAAATCTCACACTTAGTGTCTGTAAATAAGAAGGAGATAGAATGGGGATAAGATTGACATAGTGCACAGAAAAAAATACTAATTGTAATTGGCTGAGTACCAGCACTTCCCCAGGGAAAAATTGATTTTTTTTTGTAGTTGCTAGATGATAGCAGAGAAATTTTTGCCTTAGGCCTGCAGCAACAAATTAATATAGACAGACATGAAAGTCAGAGTGAGGATATCAGTCATCATAACTCTTTGGAGTTGTATAGTTCCAATCTTCATGATTAAATCAAGAGGCTAGTGCAAAGCTCTTCCATTTGAGGTTGCGGATTTCTTTAATGAAAACACAGATCGTCCTCTGCATAAAATACAAAAGTTTAAACAACTGCTACATAAGTAGATTTGTATGTTTACAAGCAAAATATTTAGTGCAGCAGCCCCCAACATTTTGGGCAGCAGGGACAGGAGAGAGGCTTTTCTGTGGACCGGAGCGTCCCACAGATTGGGCTTCGCGTGTTTGCACAGCCTGGTTTCCGGCATGCCACGGCCCGATGTCGGTCCATACCCCCAGGAATTCCTGGATCATATCCCACTAAACTCACCAAAATATTCCTTCCTATTCAGCCAGACATTCCACACAACCTCATTCATCAGGTATATTCTAAAGGAACTCTAATATGACCTTTATACTCTCATCCCCTTGTGTTGTCCTTCCATTAAATGCCTCCCATTCCGGTTTGAGAGTCCATTGTGGATGCCTATAATAGCAATAGCACTTAGACTTATATACCACTTCACAGTGCTTTACAGCCGTCTCTAAACGGTTTACAGAGTCAGCAAATTTCCCCCAACAATCCGAGTCCTCATTTTACTGACCTTGGAAGGATGGAAGGCTGAGTCAACCTTGAGCCGGTTAAGACTCAAACTGCCGAACTGTTGACAGCCAGCAGTCAGCAGAAGTATCAGTTGAAGAGGTAATCTCCATGGCTCATGTTTTTAATTTAAACACAATCCCCATTGTGTGAAGTGCTGCAGTAGAGATGTT
Organism: Sibynophis collaris; assembly: GCA_036250565.1. Taxonomy (NCBI): domain Eukaryota; kingdom Metazoa; phylum Chordata; class Lepidosauria; order Squamata; family Sibynophiidae; genus Sibynophis; species Sibynophis collaris. The sequence goes on from JANHFK010004641.1 coordinate 85,952, forward strand.
TATGGTATACATTCTCTACCCTATGTATTTCTGTAGTAGTGGAAAGGCAAGCTATTCTAACTGCTTCCCTTTTTTCTTCTAGTTATGCAGTGCCAAATTGATTGAAGTGCATATCCTCATTCTTCACAATGGCCATGCCTACTTTGGTTTACTTCCATAGTAGGTCTGTCCCAACATCATTACCAGCATCTCCCAGTTATTCCCTATCTCTTTATCGACCCAAATTTTATTCTAATTTTGTTATCCAGATCTCACCACATTCAACCTGTCTGCCAGGAAAATCTGATGGCATTGGGATAAAATAAAACAAATGTTGATGTTGATCAAAAGGCCATCCACACAGAATGCTTACATGGAAACAGTACTTATTTGCTGTGCTTCCTCAGTGGGATTCATGTTTTTTCATTCTTCATCTCCATAAGCATTATGAAAACTTATTTCATCATTATCAGGACTAATGTTATGAGAATAGTGCTACTTTTCAAGCATCAGTTAATAGGTTTCTGGGTTGTTTTGATCCTTCAGTTAAGCATTTTGACACCATTGTTTTTATGGACTTCATTTCTAGTACTCTCAGTGCCAATTAAAAAGCCCCTCAATTTTGAGTGACATCTATTTATTTCAAAGACTATATTCCTGGGAATCATAACTTCCAACAAGAAATCAAGAGAGAGAACTTAAACATTCAGATTTGGTTTTCCCCTTCGACATTTCAGGGGACAAGATTACTCCTCTTAACCCATCCTTTTCACCCATGATAATTTCTTAATTTCTTTTGAATAAGGAGTTATACTTCTGATACTCTTTTTCCTAAGTCATTTATTATTTTGGAACAGGTCTTGCATAACCCAAATGTCTTTTGAATATAGGAACAGATTTATATTGTATGAAAAGCTTCACAAAGACTGGTTTTCTTCCAAAGATTTTCTTAAGTGGGTAATTAATGCAATTGTCTTTTGTTGCCAGCTAGCATATGCATTCTGATTTTGAAATATGCAAGGGCATACTATTAAGAGGTATATATCCATTTGGGTTGTAGTTCTTAATTATCTTCCGGAAATCTTTATAGCAGCAACCTGGGTCAAAGTAAGCTGTTTATTAAATGTTATCAATTGGACATACACTCTAAAAACAATGGTCCCTTGCTTTCTTGATTTTATTATAACTTGAATTCACTTTCAAAGTATTGTTTACTCGTATAGATGATTCACAAGGATTGTTATGAAGAAGAGCTAGTTATATAATCTCTAATTCCTATTTTGGAACTCCCTTCCCCCAATTCATGTGATTTCTTTTTGTGGAATCATCTTGGTGGTTGTGCTGCCCCACTCCAGCACATGTATGGCAAGAGTTCTACAGATATTTATTTAAACTCCGCAAATAGGTCCTTGGAAAGCATCCCTGTTGTCGAGGTCTGCATTCCAAGCTTTGTACAGCAAGAGTCACTAGGTAACCTAGTCCAAGGGGCACATACAAACTCCAGGAAAGCAGTTCAGGATAGGTACAGACTAGGATACTTAGCACAAGCACACAAGGCACAGAACTGGGCACATTGCTCCAGCAACACTGAAGTCCTCAGGGCGGGGTTGAGTAAGCAATGCCAGTACAGTCCTTCATGAGAGGTGAGGTTGTCTCTTCATGAGTAGTCTAGTTGACCAGTGTTGTACCTGTCTCCTCTCTGCTGTATGTGTCCTTCGATCAGGTGGAGGTGTGGAGCTTCCTGGTCAACTTGCTGCAGCTGTAGCTCACCTCACTCAGCCTCAGCCTGTTGCTCGTCCGATCAACCCAGCTGAGGCTACTTTATTAGGTAGATTCTCTGAACCCCGATCCTGACCAATACTCAGCTCCACAATTTCCTCTGCAGACTCAAGCTCTCCCTCTTCCTCTGAACTCACATCTGGAGGGGGGTCCGGGAGCAGTTCCATTACAGTGGTCAAAGGAACTACCACCAAAGATAGTCAGTGACATGAGGCGTAAGCCTTCATGTCTTTATGTACATTATATGGCAGCAGAAGTCCTGCCAAAACAGTCCTTAAACTCTAGAATTTTCCAAAGAAGATATTGCACAGGTGCAAATACTGTATATCTCTATATTAACAGATGATCTTTCAAAAAACTATAACCAATTCTCAGATGTCAAATTCAGACAAATTACTTAATATTTAGTGATGATAAATTTAGCAGATTTCAGTATTTACACTTAGCTCATTACATTACTATATCCAGTCTGTTATCCCAAAGGAGCACTTACATGTGGTTATCCTCCATATTTACTCTCAAATAATTAAAACAATATAGTGATTTGTTTAGTTTAAGAGATGTTAACATTATTCAGTGAGTTACAAGCGTAAGGATGTAAGTATAAGATCCCTGATCCTATTCTGAAACAACTAAATAGTTTTTCATTGTGAGGTAACATTAAAATAATGTTAAAATTAAATGTTCATATTATGATTTTCTAAATTCACTTTTAAGTCCTCAGATGCAAATATCTTGGCTGGGTCAGCAGAAATTGGAAGATTTAAGTCGAAAGGACAGGACGGGAATGAACTACATGAAAGGAAGAAGTGGTGTGAGACATACAGTGTAAGTATTCAGTCGGATCCAGGAATACATTTATGTGTCTAATTATTTTAACAATTAGTGGATAAACATTTCTCTAATTTGTACTGTATGAAACAACATTGTCTATAATACCTTGATTGATGCTGGAGCACGGTAGCCAAAATTATGAAATATATGCATCTTGTGGAACAAAATATTTGTCTAAGTGTGATTACAAATATTTACAAATATTTAAATATTTATACATATAAAGTTTAAAATATAAAAATACCAAGTATTTATAATATAAAGTATAAATATAAAGCAAGTCTCTAAATTGTACTGAAAATAGAATTTCTAAGTTAGGATGTGCATATAATGGGAACTGTGTCGTCGTCCCCCCCAACCAAATTTTTTAAAAATCCCCTAAGTGTTTTGAATGCGACATAAGCGGAATTAAGAATAAGCCTTTACAGCTCCAAGAATCTGAACAATTCTAACACTCATTAAAAATTTATAGCCCAGAACTTCATGAAGCTAAATAATTAATTTCCCTAGGAATTTAGATATTATATTTAAAGTGGAAGTGAGGGAGTCTGTTTTTGATCTTTCATAGAAGTAAAACTTTTGGGTCCATTGTTTCCTCTACAGTAAGAGGCCATTCTGGGAGAAAATAGAGTATCTCATCCACTTAGTTAGAGAAAAGAACTTCTCCAGCATTGGGCACTTTGTTAATTCATTCTTCACAGTGCCAGCTATTGTCACCACCTTACCCGAAGAGGAGTAAGCATAATACTAAAATATTTCCCTTGACTAGCAAATACTAGTCAAGGGGAATATCGTTTTGATAATGTGCTTACCTAACTTTTAGTGGGCAATGCACAAGGAGCAGGAAACTAAAGAAAGGCTCTGTTTAATGTATTTGTGTCTGTACGTAGCAACTTTAGTGTCACCATAATAACTTCTGAAACTACTTGAATGAATGAATTATTAATTAATTTTAGCTAAGCAATTAGACCTTATTTGATAAGAGGGATTTGTAGGGTTTTTTAGGGATCAAAAATGGGGCTGATTTTAAAAACGAGAATGGAAGAGATGTTGGAATCCTTATCTCTGCCTTGGTAATTAATTATTATCAAACTGAAATGAATGTAAATGAAGAAACAAAATGGGATTGAGGCTACCGAGATTGCCTTATCAAGTTCTTTTAGATGGTCACTACTACTCTAGTCTAGCGTAAAGGCCAGAAGTCCCTCACAGCAACTTCCTCTCCAATGGATGTTTCTCCAATCAGTCCCTTTCTAACGTCTTTTACAAAGAATGGCTCCTTCTCTCTGCTATGTGTTCTTTAAATGCCTTTTGCTTTGTTACGAAACTCTCCTCAGATCCCCTAGTGTAACAGTTCCTTCTACACTAACCTTGACAGGATATAATTTTAAAAATATTATCCCATTCACAAGACAGTTTCTAATCCCATCACCCAAAATGGAATGGAACATTCAAAACACTTATGTCTTCTTCTTGTGCCATATCTGTCATCAGACGTCGGCAATCATATTTTTATCAGCAGCCGCAGGAAAAAGTGCTGCTGAATTTAGTCCAAACCAAATTTATATCTAGACCAACAATATTCTAGATTATGTGTAGAATAAAACAACTGGAATATATTTGGTTTTTTTAAAAACAAAACAAAAAAATAGTTTTATGGATCCATTTTACATTAAAAATAAAAATAGTTAATTTATCATATACAAAAACAATAATTTTGCAGAATGAGAAAGTATATATAAAGAACAAACAACAAAACTGTAATTATAACTATCTGAAATTCATCTGATATTGTAAAGTAACCTTTTAGTGTGGACTAAATTTGTTCAAAATTTCTTCCAAAATTGAGAAGTAATGAGACATTACTTTTTCATTAACCAAATATATGCTTTTCTGGAAAAAAAAATGCTAAAGTACACATCTCTAAAATCCATTCCTTTATATCAGGAATTACAGTATTTTCCCATTTCCTAAGGATTCGGTTTTTTGCTATTGTTAAAGAGCATGAAAAACTCTTCTTTGTTCAGAACATGTTACATTTCAAATAGTTGGTATCTAATTTAATACAATGTCTTTAAAAACTATTTTTCTCATTAATTCTGTCAACATACTATGTAACTTTATTCAAAAAGGGTGTAAGGAACAACATGACCACAAAAATTGAGTTACAATGACCTCAAATTTCTTGCAGTGCTAACACAAATTATCATTAGTCCATCCTTTAAGAATAATTCTAGATGTTTCCACTAGATACAAAAAACAATGTTTTGATGGATTAATTTCAGTTTTAAATCACAGAACATAAAATTAGCACTTTTCAAAATTTAAATCCATTGGTTGAAAAGAACCAGTTTTCAATTCTTGATTCCAAAATTCTTGTATATTAATTATAGGTATTTTAAATTTCCCTTTTGTTTTTAACAGAAAAGAGTAGGTTTGGGTTCTGATATTGAATTCTTCGTAACAACGTGACCGTTATTTTAGAAGCTGCTAAAGTATCAGGTCCATAGTGAGCTATCCAAACCTATTTTAGTTAGATTTATCTCATTTTTTTGTATTAGCGGTAAAAAAAATTCTGTTTGCAGTTGCTGAAAATATTTAAAGTAATCATTAAACATATGTTATAATCAAACATGAGCCATCCAAAACCAGTACTTCTTTGTGCAGAATATTACATATTCAGAATATTTTGTAGAGTGTTACTTTAAACAAAAAAACACCCCAAATACATACAGGAATTTTTGAGAATGAGAATTTATTTTGTGCTCAAAGCTGCATATAATGCACCCATTCAACAATTGGATTGGGCTGAGAATGTGACTGGCACAAATAATCCTCTTTCATACATAATGGATGACTAGAACCTAGTCTCTCAGTTTACAATCCAGAACCTTAACTACTAAACTAAAAGTAGCTTATGGAGACAGTGATAGTAACAAGCTTTCCAATATTGTCCTTCAGTCATTATCTACTAATATTTAAAAGTATTCAAGAGTATTATGTTCCATAGCTTCTCAGCAGACTCTTCCCATGCTTGTTTTTTTTCAGGGAGTCAAATACCCCTTTAGCAAATTTGAAAACTAGCATAAAAGGAAGGAGAGAAAGAAATTCCCCTTTGCACATGGTCTGGTATGTCAGACTTTGTTATTCATTATTGAACTTTTTGTATTTCTCCTGTCTCCCAACAAGGCGGGGTCTCATGGAGGATGATGCTGAGCCCATCTTTGAAGATGTAATGATGTCTTCCCGAGGTCAGCTTGAGGATATGAATGAAGAATTCGAAGACACCATGGTTATTGATTTGGTCAGTAATTTTATTATTACAATTATTATTATTATTTTGTTAAAAATGTGGCTACCACTAAAACTAAACAACTTAAAGTCATATAAACAGCACTGTCTAAGTATCCTGCTATAATGGGAAGTGGGTGAGAAATAATTATTGAAACAATTATTTTTCTTATGGGCCTGTCAACCAATATATAGATAGGTGTTTTTCATGTTGTTACTTCAGCTTTGGAATCTCTAAAGCTTATAATATTAAATCATGGGTTTGAATTCTCACAACTTTTTTCATCTTTTTTAGTTTAAAATGATCTGTATAAAGGATTGGTACAAATATAAATGTATATGCCTAAACTCAATTGACAAAAGACTTTCTTTACAGCCTCCTTCAAGGAACCGACGGGAAAGAGCTGAATTGAGGCCAGATTTTTTTGATTCTGCAGCTATCATTGAAGATGATTCAGTAAGCTTTTGAACAATATTATTTGTGATTTAATGAATAATTTTCTGCAGCCTAACTTTATTTTCCATTGTTTTTTCTAGGGATTTGGAATGCCAATGTTCTAAAATCTGGTGAAGACATTATACAAATTTGGAACTCTGTTCTTTAGAGCTCAAGGCCTATATACTGTGATAGCTAATATTAAAACCACATTTTGATGTGATTTGGTTTGATTTTTAACCAAATGATTAAGGTCATTTCCTTTTTGTAATGACAGAGAAGAGGAGCTTCTGAATGAAACAAATATTGGCCAATCAGTCAACTCAGAAAGGCTGACCTACAAATCATTTATTTTCTCTGTCCTTGACAGTCCTAATACAGGTTTTTTTCTTGGATAGGGAGAAGCTTTTAAATTAAGACTGTACAGTTCTACATATGTTTTCAGAAAACATTGAATGAAAACAAAACTTTTTAACTTTATTTTTCTGCTGTACAACTTCAAAATGTTTTAACATTTGCCTTTTTATGTTTTAGAAGCTAGCCATTTTTATTAAATTTATGCCTGTCAGCCATTGACCAGCAGCGATGCTAATCAGCAAGCCATCCTGGTTGGAGAAGTGTTGTTTAACACACTGAATATGACTAGCAGTATGGTACACTTCTAGATCTTCTCTGACCATTGAGAGCGGAACAGTCTTACAAAAGATGTTAGAAGTCAGATGTGTGCATCTCTGCCAAAAAGTCAGATTCTGAAAAGAAAAAAAAAACAGATTTTATACTTCTGAGAAGATTTATTTTTATTTATAATGGGGCATAAGAATAAGAGATGTCCATGAAGCCACTTTTCCAACAGATGCTGTGTAACATTCATTTTATATAGCACTAGGGGAAACACACAAACAGCACATTTTCTATTGGTACTTGTTCTGTGCATTTTTAGCAACTTATACCAGCAAATAAAATATTCTCAGTAAAATAAACCAGTGGTTCTACAGTAATCTATTTGCTGTTTCTACTACCTATTTCACTCCCCATCAGACCTGAGGTACAAAAGCAGCAACTTTCTTATGAAGCATAAATCACAAAGGGAAAAAGGGGTGTGTGGGTGGGACAGAAGCGGGACAGGACACTTACATTTTCAAAGCAATTTTAACTGTACCATAGAGAAGTGTTTATCTTTCCATGCCGTAAATATCCTTTTGTGCTATTTTTGTAAATTAATTTTGCCAATTAGATTTATTGTATGTGCTGCATAGAAATTGTATTTAGATGGTGACGTTTTAAGCTTACAATGGAATACAGCTACAGTCTCAGTGTTAACTGTGCATTATTAAGAGTAATTACTATATGATCTTTAAGCAGTTCAATCCAAAAAGTAATAAGCTGAATCATTGTTCTAAGAAATTTTCCATGGTGTTCAGTGATCTGGTCTTTTATTCTGCTTAAATATTACAATTCTTCCTGGTAGCTGCTAATGTAGTTAAAGGATTTTTTCTTCACTTGTTGTGAGCGTAGCTCCAGCTAATAAGAACATCTGTTAAAATGAGGCCAAACTAATAATCTCTTTTTTCCTCTTTTGGGGGAATTTGAATGTAAGAAACTCAGAAGCCAACCTTAACTCATATTTGATACATCCACTGTAGAAGTGCTTTGATATAACAAGTGCAAAACAACTGTAGTCTTCTCTCTTTTTAAAAGGTCCTTTAATGAATTTAAATTATATTTAATGCATATCTGTTGAAACTTAAAAATTTAAGATCAAATAATGCTACTTTCATTTAGCAGTTGAAACTTTTACCTCTAATATTTGTACTTGTCTCAAAATTATGATTACCAAAAACATTAGACCCATTAATTCAGCCATTCCTTTAACGTAGCTGTTTAGAAATTTTAAAGTTGCTAAAGTCACTGGGCTGGTGCTTCAGGACAAAGTGCAAGTTCTCTTGAAAAAGTGGTAAAAATTATTGCAAGTAGCCCTTCAGTTTGATGGGCAGAATTATACTGTCCTTGATTTGAACCCAACATAGGCAAGTCTTGCGCCCCACCACCCTTCAGATGAAAAACTGAAATGTCATTGATCATTACAGAATTCTGTGAAACAAAAGCTGTTTGCAAGCAAGTTACCTCCAATGGGTTTCCAGTTTAGTTTTCAGTCAGTAGGGTTTTTTTAAATGTGTCTCCTTGATTGGTTTTGCTAGTAATTCTGTAAATTGTACATTTACAACATGAGGGTTTTTTTCCTTTTGTACAATTTAAAACTGATGCTTCACTTTTCCTTTAATAAACTCCTCAAAATCATATGTCCAGTAGAGTCCTTTCCACAAAAGCATTTCAAACTAGTGCTTTCTCTTCCGTTTGCCTTCCATTAAAAAAAAATCTTATAGTGAAGCTTGAAAAGCTGGATTCATTGCACTTGTCATGATTACTTATGTTACTGCATGCCCATTTCTAGGAAAATATAATATTATTTTCTTTCTAAGTGAAAACAAAAAATGTTTATGATCCCTCTGTATCACAGATGTGGAATTTGGGCATAGTATTGCTCTGGAACATTCTGTAGCTCAGTTTTCACAGGAAGTCTTTCCTTATTAAAAGCCAGATCACATAGTAACATTGTAAGAAGCCCCTTTTAGGTAATAAGTAGACCATTGTTCTTCCAGAGTTTTCCATATTTATTCTATCTTTTAAGTTCATTCCCTTTATTAGTTTTTGATCGAATGATTGACTACATTTTTATCTTTTGGTCTTTAACTGACCACCCTCAGAGTTAGGTTATAATAATTATTTTCCTCTAAAGATATTATGGCTTGTTTATGGACTTTAGGGTGCCCCAAACTGGATACAATGTTATTGGAAGATTCTAATGCAGCATGATTTTCATGCTCTTCCTTATATTTTTGTTGATAGTGCTTGGGGTTGCATTTCCTTTTTTGAGGGAGTGGGAGAAGAATAGCAGGAGCGGGGTCTCAAGGTTGGTTCATGCTCAGCTGAATTTCCACTATCTGTAGATATTCTTCATGCATACTGCTACCAAGTATAATTCCTCCCATCTCATATTTATACCTTGATTCAGCCAGCATTGTATCTATCCAATCCCTTTTTTGTACAGCCAATGGCCTCTCTTCCATTAAAAGAAAAGTACGTTTCATCATAATCATCTTTTTTAAAAATGGATTTTTGTACAAATAATTGTGTGTATAATTGAACAAAAATTGCTGCTCAGTGGAGCTTTTCTGTAGTGCTAATGCCATATCTTTCAAATCCTCAGGTAATGTTTTCTTCCATTTTTTATCTTCGAAAGTGGTAATTTTAACACGTATGTATTTATATGATGTGATGGTGAATAATGTAGCTTTAGAAATGGCTCACTCTATATCATGGCATAAAGACAAGGTTATCTTATAGCCACATTCTTACTTTTGTATTCTAGTTTGTACTAACATAGCCTAGTTTCCATGTTAGCCAGGACAGGACTTTTTATCATAATAGGCATTATTGTGGACCCTGTTACCATTGCTGCTACTATTACTATTGTTACATTGTCTTATCAGCATAGTTCCGAGTACCACCCATGTTCATGCCTGTTCCACTAGACTAGAGCAACACTTACGTTGACTGCATTCATCGGGGGTACCCCCTATCCTGATACCTGTCATTTTGTAAACTAAAACCAAATAGATGTTGAGACTAAATGCAGAGTTTAGGAATGCTGCCTTATTGTTCATGATATCTTAATTGAACTTCTCCTTTTCCTCACTCTCTCCCATATTTCTGATGCAGATAAATCATGATGAAAATAATAAATTGCTTACCTGTAACCTGGCTATCTGTACATCCATATGAACCACCAACTTTCCAGTTCTTGGTTATGATTTTCTAAGACCACAGTGATAGTCCATGAATTGAGGCATCAATGTGATCTAGGTTTTCAAGAAATTGAGTCTGCCAAAATTTCTGCAGCATTAGTTTGCATACACACATTTAGTACAGTATCAATTCATAGAGAGCTGTTCAGTATCTAGTTACAAATAAGCAATTTCTTGTTCTGTTCATTGGTTACCCTTTTGAAAAATAAGATTTCCCATTGTTCACATGTTCAAATGAGTAGCATTTCAAGGACTATGTGAAAATGAAATCAAGTGGAATTGTGATCTGAAATGTGTCCAAACTCTACACATTTCATGAGCTGATAGAAAACAATTATTGTTTTCACTAGAGGAGTAAACTTCTTGCTTTTATGGTGTAAATTTCATGTATTTTACAAAAGGGTTCCAGTATTCTGTAATTATTCTTTAGTTCTGCCCAGTGTCCTAAAGATCTGACATTCCACTGCCAGAGTTCAGGAGTTTTGCCAAAATTGCAAATTCTATAGATTTACAGAAAAAAATGCTTGAATGGAAAGTACATCACGCTGGTTAGAAATTCTAGTTTTGTCCGTATCTGGAGGATACCAGGTTAGAAAAATTATTGTTGAATAAATATTCATTGTCAGTGCCAATTGTTAATTTAGAATCTTAAGAAATTACAAGTTTAATTATATTTTTGTCTGTAAGAGAAATAAGAAACTTAACTAGATTCTCTCCTTCATATGAATATGTTCAAATTGGACTATAAAAAGGCTGAGTCAATATAACTTTTGCAAGGCTCAGAAAGAATTTAGTTTAAAGGCCTGAAAATAATGCTCTCAGCAATGATGAAAGGTAGATAACAGTTACTGTATTTTCTATTGAAATAAGACTGCCTAAAATTTTACATTATTTTCTTAGTTCTATTTTCAATCCATAAGAAATATATTGAAAAACGATGGACAATCACTTAGATCAGTTGGGAGAAAGAAATAATATATTTTATCTATTTTTAATAGTATGTGTCAGATGGTTCTGCACTAACTGCACAAAAGATTTAATATATGGATAGTGTGCTTTAATTGTATTCAAATTTTGGTATGTTAATATATATAATGGCAAAAAGTAATGAAAATTTCAAATTCTGCAAAAGTACAAATCAGCTAGAATAAGTAGAATTTGCTGGGTGGGAATTCTTGGTTTTAGTCCAACATCTCTGGAAGTTACCAGTATAGGGAAGAGTGAATAAAGAAAGCATAACAGATTTATTTTGAGAAGGTGGTATAATTACATTTTCTATTACCAATACCTTAAATGTGATTCAGGGCAGAATAGTAGAATATGAATTTAATAAAGAAGTATACAATTTGGACAATTAAATGAGCAAAAAAATCAGACTTTCATGACATTTCTGCTCTCTGCCAATTATGCAAATCTCTTCCAGCTGATTAAAAGTAGAGCAATTTGACTTCAGAAAAGCTTTGTGAACTCTTACATCACTTTTGTAGCAGTTCTGTCCTATACCCTAATAAGACTTGTCTTGTTCACAGGATATATGGAAGCATAAATTAACCTAGCATATTTTAGCCTGGCATATTATGTGAGCCTTGAAATCTGATGTAGCAATGGCTAGGTGTATCATGAAAATGTAATCTTTCATATTTTGATGAGTGAATCTCAGTTGATTCAGTAAGTCTTAGTCAAATACAAAGTTGCTATTTTTTGTCCTGGAATTATAATTTCAATCTGTTTGGAATTACAATCTCTACCTCCATCAGCCTGAATTGTTCTGTTCTTTTAATATTGTTTTGGCATCACAGCTGTTGATTTTTTCTAAGATTAGTTTAATGCATCTTAGATTAGATCGCTATACTGGCAGGTTTAATTAATTATCCTGTTTTCATCAAAACATCTGTGGCAATACTAGTATTTTTTCATATTCTGGAATACATTTTTCATCTACATAAAATGAAGGTGTTTGAATAGACTTGTTGCCTTTGGGATATTGTGTTGTGTTCTCAATTATTTATGAGAATTCCTCATCCCATTCTTACATGATTGTTTTTTAATTGGTCCCTAAATGCCTTCTCTGATTTACAATAGCAATGACGGCATTGATAAGGTGGGCCTTTAAAATGCCATCGTTATATACATACTAAGGTGCTTTACATCTCATAGAAGCAAAATTGTTGCACATTCACCCCATGTGTGGAAATGGTCAGGAGCATTAAAATATTTGCACACATCTTGGATTAATTCAGATATTGGTTTTTTTACACTATGTAAAATATCCATTAGTATAGCTTTTTTCTAAAATGTTTACTATGGACATTTACTGTAGTTCTTCTAATGCTTAAAGAAAAATGTTGGAAGCGATTACTGTAATAGTGGGCATTATCTTTTGTGTGTGCAAAGCATTTGCTCAGTATTATTTTTTTGAACAGATTTTGTTGCCTTAAGAGATCTTCTGTTCTATTCATTCTTGAAAATCATTTTAACATCTTGAGATGATGGCTTCCAGGGGTGACACACTATTTGTAAAATTGGGCCATTGGAATCTGATGAGATTGTCACTTGTATACTAGCCTTGTTACGCAGCAGCTTCCCTGTCTGAACTGCTTGACTCTGGCAGGCTTGTTAGTGGCGTTCTTCAGGCTTATGGAAAACTTCACCCTGCCTTTGCTTTGTCTGGAGTTGAGGGTAGTTCGGAAGTTCATTGCAACTATAGATCTGTCCCAGGTTGTTGACAGCTTGACTCACAAAAAGGTCATACACATTAGCTCTGGTTTTTGTCTTCATGTAGTAATGACTCAATTTGGACTTAGGAGATGTCATTAGTCTCTGTCACAGACAGCTCAAAATCTGGTGTTTTATGTGGCTGATCCCCATCAATCATAGTATGTTTTTGGAGTAGTTGAGGAGGTTGGGAGCGAGAGGAATGGTGTCTAGTGTTTCTCTTCTTCCGTATCCAGTATCCTTTGTTGTTGAGAAGGCAAGTAAAGATTCATCCCTAGACTTTTGTTTTGCAGGCTGCCACTAGCTTCAACTTTGTCCTTGCTCCCATTTAACATACCTGTATAATCACTGAGTGAGGTCATCTATTGGCATTTTTCAGTTTTTTCAAAACGTTTTTCAAGTTTTGCTTTTTGAAAAACTCTCGATGAATATGAGACCCCTTCAAACTGAACATATAATTTCAGGACAATTGTACTGCATAGGAATCTTGAGAAATGTGAAATTAACTATAATGTATTTAATCACAATGTTTGCGGCACGCTACATTCAGCAGGGCTAAAGTGTTTTGCTACCAATTGGAGGTTTATGTTGAGTAAGGCCATAGACTTTTAAAGCCTGTGATGAATGCAAGACCGGTGTTTTCTGTCTAATTCATAACCTGCTTTTCGCAATTATTTTTTTCAATCGCCCTTAGAATAATTCCTGATACTTTGCTTAAAGTATTATGTTTTATTTCACAATATACCTCTGTGTTAGTGAATTTGTGAATGCGTGTTCAGCCTTAATCATATCAACTTAAATATAAGCCCTTCTAATGGACTAAAATCTTATAGCACCTCATTCTCAATAGATTTTTGCCCATAGAAATATCCTAAAATATCACAGAATTTGAATCAATAAATATGGCAGGAGTGCACCGATTTTCTTCCATCGATTTTGAAGCAGATTCAGAGTGGCATGTTGGCATGCTTTTTCCAAGGATTGGATTGTCGTTTGCTTGCCAACACTTCCAAATCACGGCAAATGCGAAGTCGGGTGGTTGAAGGTTGAATGATGTCATCTACAAATCCTGTTAACACATTTCAAATAGTTTATTTCAGTTGCGGTATTAAGTATATATGTCTATAGACTTTTGATCTTAATCTACATGGATCAACCCTTCATAATTATGGACTAATAAATATAAAGAATATCTTTAACTGGGGGGAGAAAAAAGAGGTTATTCCTTGATTGTTTGGTACTGAGTGTCATAAGAACAGATAAGAAAATGGTTTAATATGCCTGGAATTTTAATTTTTAATTATAAATATTTAATTTTAATTAAATAATATGCAGGCATAGGAGTTATCATTTCCTCCCTAAAAGTATAACTGGATAATTATTTCCTGTAAGTGGAAGAGAGATCGTTTAAACTATTCACTTCCTTTTCTCCATATCTGAAAGAGCAAAACTGAAAACTGCTTTTTCTTTATAAAATACATACAACTTGAAGCAGCATATAAACCAGAGTATTAATTAACATTGTTCTCCCTACAACAGCTCTTGAAGGAAGGTATAATAATTGCTCATGGGCTAAGATTAAGCCTCTGGGGAGGAGGTTCTGTTGAATACATAGCCCATGACTGGTCATATTACATTTTTTTGAAAGGATCTACCTGATAGCTCCTTACTTAACAACTACCAAGGCAATATTGACTGATTATATTCAACTGATTATATTCAGACCAGCATGATTTTTCTCTATTCACTCTGATTGTATTACCAAACTGTAATTCATTTTATATAATGTTAACTTTAGAATTCTGGTCTGCATCTGTAATAAAGCAAGTAAGCATTAATTAAGAGTTACGATTAATTAGGCAGTATCAGGAGTTCATTTGGCACATTCTAGAAAAATGTCTTAATTCAGTGAACATTTGGAGGTGCCCAGTATCCTCCAGAGTCAAAAGTAAAAAGTAATATCAGCATTATTTCTGCATAATAAGGCTGCCAAGGCAGACGTAGCTAGAGTTCAGCAAAAGCACAATGGATATTATAGATACCCAACATCCTGTGACACATGGAATAACTAATATAGATCAATCCCAGAATGAAATATTGCTGGTAGTTAAGTTCTTTGGGATTTCTGCATCCAGATGTAATACTCAAAGGATTATTATTAAGAAAGGAGAAGCCGTCACAAGCCTTCAATAGAGGATTGTCAAATGATAAATGTTAAGCTAAGAAAAAGTATTGAAAAGCAGCCATTATAAGAATCAGATTTTGTTCATTAAAGAAAAATATGGTTAATAAATTTTGAGTGCAAAAATTTTAAAGACACATACCTCTGATTGCAGCGGGAAACGGATTTGCAAACTTTTCTACATATTCTGCTTCTGCATGTGCCCCCTTTCCTCTAAAAATGATCTGGACAGCTCCCTAAGATAACAGACAATATAAAATTGCTAAAATTCAGCTTCTTGAAGTCTTCGGCGGGAACAATTAATCCCCACATGCAAAGTAGATAAGTTGTCGTAAGTGGAAGAAAAACAATTTGCTGTGAGACTGCAGGAAAACATATCTACCTTAGCGCCCATTACTGCTACCTCTGCCGTTGGCCAAGCATAATTTGCATCTCCTCGTAGATGCTTTGAACTCATGACATCATAGGCCCCACCATAAGCCTAGAACAAGAAACAAGGTAACAGTCACAAACTGCCATGATGCAATCCTTATGTTTTATGGCGGGTACAAATAATGAACACACATACATAAATAATATGAGACTTTTTTCACTAATATCTATTCAAATATTACTTATTAAGTTAATTTCTCTCATTTACCCCAATTTTCCAATCCTCTATTCACAAAGGATAAATTTCATACACAAAGTACCTGATACATTTGACATACTGCAAGTATGAAGCAAGGAAGCACTATACAGAACAATACTCAGGACAGTGGCTGCACTAGTAATTAAGTGCCTTGGTAGTACAGCGGTCTAAACACCCTGTTATTAACATCAGATGCCTGCAATTATTGCAGGTTCGAATCTCACC
>JANHFK010004641.1:101989-113987 GCA_036250565.1 Sibynophis collaris
TATTGCTTAGCACATTGTAAGCCGCCCTGAGTCTTCGGAGAAGGGCGGCATATAAATCAAATTAAAAAAAAAAAAAAGTCAATAGTAAAATATTTAGTAGGTTTAAGATTATATAACTAAAATTCTGTTGCATGAAACCCTTATAACTAGGAAACAGAAGTTCTGTATCCCAATGCACTATTTGACACAATAAAACCTTGATATAGAAAGGCCACAAGGAACATTTTTTTCTAATGTAAATAATATTTTTGAGATAGGTTAAGTGTTTTTATAACAGTAGAATATATATATACTGGTTTCTGTACATGACGAATATGAATAAGCTGGTTTTACAGTTAAATATTTTGGTAGTCTTATTTTGTCAATCTTCTAATCCTTCAACCTTATGTCCCAGAGCCAGCTTTTTATTTGTTCTTATTTTTACCATTGTAGCATTAGGATTTAAATGTTTTCAACAACTATCGGACACTTCTCAATTTATTCACCTCTGATCTCTCTCTTCCTACCACAATAGTCTTTTGTAAGATCTTAACTTCCAGAAATTATCTGTTCATTCATAGGTTCTTATTCCCCATACAGGCCTAGTGTACTGTCTTGGAGACGGACCATGATGTCATGTGAAGGAACTGAAGTACCTGTAGATTTCATAAAGTGCAGTGAGATTTCATAAAGTGCAGGATTCCAGATCCTGCCTAAGAGGTCACCTCTAGAATGTTCTAATAAAACTCAACTGGGCACAATAATAATATATGCAAGTAGACAGATAACCAAAGAACAACCTGCCGTGGTTATGTTAACATATTTTAACAAAGATACAGCAGATAGCAATAAATAAACCACAACTTTAAATCACATTTTATTGGATTCTTTTAACCTCTGTAACACCCCGCCTTATAGTGAGTTGAGCAGTCAAATATATAACCTACCTTCCTTGTGATAACAGTGATTTTTGGCACAGTTGCTTCTGCAAAAGCAAAAAGCAACTTTGCACCATGACGTATAATTCCCCCATATTCCTGAGCAGTCCCTAAAAACAACAGGAATTCAAGTCACAGCTATTATTAAAGTTACTATAATATAAATGGAATGCATAATTGCATTTTTATACTTTTACATAAGATTAACATCTACACTCAAAAGGAAAGTTTTTTGAGCAGATATTTTAATCTAGAATTCAACAGTGACAGGTTTGTTCAATAAATACTGTTATTAAAATTCTGGGATGGGCAATCTGCTGCCCTCCTGAATTATTTTTTGCAGCTTTATTATTTCAATGTCCTACTTTTTTGAATTAAAAAATATGCAAAATTAACTCTAAAATCAGTCAATATAGTAAATATCCTACCAGAAATTCTTAGAGTCGCTGGTTACAATATAAATTATGATTCTGGTGAAGAATTGGATGAGAGACACAAAAATAAAAGCAATTAGCAAGGCTTTATTAAATAATTCTGGATATTTACATAGGAGAATTCCTCACTGTGCACTGGTGAGGAAGAGAACTCTCCTATCCAGAATTATTTTAAGAGCTTTCTTAATTGTTTTTATTCTGGTCTTTCTTGCCCATTCCCTCTCCAGTATTCAAACTTCCAGCCACTACAGCCAGCAACATTTGACCTTAGCTATGGGCATGTCTTTGTTCCACCCACCTTAGTCCTCCACATCCACTGGGGCCTTTTCCGCTGCCAAAATTGATTAAATAAAAGTCCTTGTCACTTGTCCCCATGACAAAATATCTATTTCCACTGCCTCATAAAAAGAGATGGAGTCCAGTCTCTTTTCTTCTGCCTCAGTAAAAACACGCCAATAATAAACTGAAAAGTTATATGCAGGTACTCATTCTTTACTAATTTATAAAGTTAGAACAGAATTCTGCATATAAGGCCTTCATAGAAATACAGTATTCAGTTAATCTTTGATTAAATATTAAATTTTTTTTTTCTTTATGGAATAATGAAAAATGGCAGTTCAGAAGAATGAAGAGGCAAATCCTTTTGTATTATGAATGTAGAAAATTTTACATTGCTCCAGCAAAGAATCAATATGCTTCTTATAAATTTTAAAATATGTGTTTATCTCTGCAATTAGAAGAAAAGGTAAATCTATTCCTTAAATACAAGACTCTTTCTATTAAATCAATTTGATAACAAGGGGGATGCAGAACAATTTACCTGGTAAAAATCCAGGCACATCTACAAATGTGATTATAGGAATGTTGAAAGCATCACAGAAGCGAACAAAACGGGCTCCTTTCACAGAAGAGTTTATGTCCAAGCAGCCTAATTTTCAAAAAAGAAGGGAAATATTGTAAAATATCATTTCAGAGTATTTTTTAAATGCCATATGTTAGTAATCAAGTCACAAAATTGTCTGCTTGTTTACAAAAATGCTTAAGCAATGAACTTGGTGAGTAGCATACACATTTTTTACCAATAACTATTTGAATAAACAAACTTCTACACACAGCCTGTTAAATTTTAGGTGTATAACATGTAAACAAATATCCTCTATTTCTATACCAAACACTGTATTGATCTTTGAACCACTGAGCCGTGGTGGCACAATGGTTAGAATGCAATACTGCAGGCTATTTCTGCTGATCACCAGCTGCCAGCAGTTTGGCAGATCGAATCTCACCAGGCTCAAGGTTGACTCAGCGTTCCATCCTTCTGAGGTCGGTGAAATGAGGACCCAGGTTGTTGGGGGCAATATGCTGACTCTAAAGCACTTAGAGAGGGCTGTAAAGCACTGTAAAGCGGTATATAAGTCTTAAGTGCTATTGCTATCTTTTATCCAGGAATTTTAATTATACATTCATTTATTCAAATTTGTTATAGCTGCCCAATTTCAATGGACTCAGTATTATCAATGCTAAATATCAATATTTCCTGCTATCAGATATTTTGTCAGCCTTCTGACTCTAGTTCAGCTTTGTAAGTTTATTCATATGTCTTTGTTGGCAGTTTTAGCCATTACTATGTATTCAGATGAAATGACTGAAATGTTGATCCTGATATAATTGGAGGCTAGTCCTATGATTCATTTTCAAATAATTAGGTTTATCAATGTCTGGGTTCTGAACATACATTCCTTGCTACCGAAGTTAAACTAATAAAATATATTGGGGAGAAGAAGCAGCTAGCTATTGCTATTCATAGTGTATGAATAAAATTTGTTAGTAAACGCAAATGTTCTAAACATTTGTACCAAAGTGTCACTATTTTTCTGCTTCAATTATTGGTAGTCCTCATTTAGCATCTGCCTTTTTAGCAATTTTCACAGTTATGACAGTAATGAAAAAGTAACTTTAGGACTATTAGGTTGCATTTACAACCTTCACAAGCAAAGGAAGCTGGAGTAAGGTCATAAGTACAGTTGCTATTTCACTAAATCACGGAGTTGCTGGTCTCAATTGTAGTCACTAAATCAAGACTACCTATAATTCAATATATTAATGTTGAATTAGTGAGGAATATCAAATATCATTTAGAAAAGATCATTAAATGAAGATATATAGCAATTTCTGTATGCTAAACAACCATATAGAAAATATTGAACCAACCATGAGCTATGGCAAAAAAAACTTAGGTGAGGATTATTTTAACAATAATTCATGTTAGAAGAAATTCAAGACAGCTAAAACACAACTAATGAAAATCTGATGGAAGTTAACTTTATCATTTTTTTAAAAAGAACTGGTTAAATAAGATCTCATCTTGACTCCTTGCCTATATGAAGAAAGAATAGAGACTGAGCACAACTCAATTTTGGGAGCAATTTGCCATCCAGCTTGCAGAAATTGGAAGTTTTCTACCTTAATTTCTTAGAAACACAGAGCTGCCAGAATCATACCTGAAGCTACTTTAGGCTGGTTACCAACTATTCCAACAGTTCTCCCATTCATTCTAGCAAATCCAACAATCAGGTTTCTGGCATAGGAAGGCATGATTTCAAAGAATTCCCTTTCATCAACAACCTGCATAAATTAGATTCAAATATTCAGCAAAATAATGAAATGTGCTTTTCCTGATATCAGAATCAAGAAAAATAAGATTTTTCAACATACTGTTCTCAATGTTCCTCTACACATTACTACAAGTAAACATTTATAAAGACCAATCCTTAAATTTCTGGCAGCTATTACTTTGATAATTATTTCAAAATGTATTTAATCATCTCTTTTAAAATATTTCTAGCAATTTAAAATTTCTGTAATTTTTAAAACACTGAAAAACAGCAGTGGGTTAAAATTACCTTGTTCCTCCATACTAATAGAGTTGTATTTTGAGAGGTATGATAGATGATTAAGTGTTATCAAAACAGTGTCAGCTCTTAGCAACCTCTAATTTGTCTTCAACTACCGGTAGTCTTTTAGATTTTTCACTGTCACTATGATTGAGTTCATTCACCTTACTGCTGGTGATCCTTTTTTCCTTTTCTTTCCACCTTCCCCAGTATTATAGACTTCTCAAGAGAGCTAAGTCTTCACATAATGTGTCCAAAATGCAGTAATTTGATCCTTGTGACTTGCAACCTTGAGAACTGGACTGATTTTTCTAGGATCCATTTGTTTGCTTTCTTGACCATTCCATGATATTCTCAGGAGTCTTCTCCAACACCAAATTTCATGAATTTTTGAGAGTATTCAAGGAATAAAAGTGAGCTTTAGCAAATCTGAATAGGAAGCAGAGGAAAAAATGGGGGAATTGCAGAATTAAATTTAAATTTTGTGGCGATCATTATGCTTCCATTTTTTATACCGAGTAATGCTTTAAATATATAGTGAAATTACTCAGCTAGAAATATGTCATCTATTGCCCATATTTCTTGGACCAAAAAAAAAATCCTACAATGCTAATATATTCCAAAATGGACACAATTAAATTCTTCATTTTGCAGCCAGGATTATTGCAAGAAAGAATGGATAGTGAATTATTATTATTACCCCAACTAGGTCATCAAGCCTTGGGGTTTCAGGGAACGAGAGACATTCATACATGGCTCCATTGTAGTAGATATTTACACTATCTGTGTAGTTTGTATATTTCAGATTTTAATAGTTTTATTTTTAATAATGACTTTAAAAATATTTTATAATGATTTATATATTTATTGATTTTTACATGTGAGAAATAAACTAATAATCTGGTTAAACCTCTGGGATCTCCAATTATGGCAGGTAATGCTATATCAGGAATTTCCTTTGCAGCAACAGAGACCTGAAAGAACCATGAGCTTACATATGGAACGGTCTCAATTATTGTAGTTTGATGCCCTTTGAATTTGGAAAGTAGCCCCATGTAGTTCTTTAGTTACACCCAAAATTGAAGAATAAGGCACAGTACAGGTGAGCCCAACAAGATTTAAGAGATTCTATAACATGGATTATTCCATTCAACCCATCTCATGAGAAAAGATGGCACAAAGTTTTAGGTGAAACAAGGTCAAAGTGGTTCAGTTGTGCCAACAACTGCTAACAAAGTTCCCATAAGTCTGAATAGCTTTTGTAAAATAACCAGTTCATCACACTTGGACAGAGATCCAAAGATAAATACAGTTTCATTGGTATCAAACTTGCCATTCTACCTATCAATTCACTGATATAAGAGTCTAGATCAGTCAAGGACACAGGGAAGGCAGTTTTTAGCAAGAGGTTTATTATTTGAACGTTTATGCAGTCCAGAAGTAACAAAGGGGAATAATTTCAAAGAGGGCAAATTATGAGATACAGTTGACTGACTGAAAGTCAAGAGGATCCACTTACTGCCAGGCAAGCTTGGAAGCCACTCTATGCTGTGTCAGGCAGTGTTTTGTCTGTGGTAAATTTCTCTCCAATCAGCATTAAATGATGATTCCTAGTCTAATTGTTCTAAGAGAGAAACGAAACGTTCTCCCATCCCTTTCTCAATAATCATGCCTCAAGCATGTTCTCTTCAGTTACATTTACAAAAAATGTTTTAATTTTTTAAAAATGTTGGAAGAAAGATCAACACGCAGCCCTATATTCCACCCCTCAAAAGGGGTATGTTCATTTTAGTATGTTATCATTTAAAAAAAAAAAAAAAAGGCAAAAAAAGCCATATCCCTTTTTCATACTACTATCACATTATGGTGCATAAATCTTACCGCGTGTACAATATCCAACATGTCATAAGCTTTGGTTGATTCCATTGGGACAATTGTATCCAACTCATGTACCAAGCGGTTACTTTAAAGAAATGGAATGAAAAGATATTTACAATATACCATGAGAAAAAAGTATTCCTGTAATTCATAAGTATAATCAACGATAATTTCAATAAAATTAATCATTGATTCAGACTATTGAGAGGATGAAGTAACTATTCATCTATCATTCTACAAAACTGAATGTAAAATATTAAATTAGCATATACATCCTCCCAATATTACTGAGAATCTGGAAATTTATATTTCCAACCATTATCTAATAATTAATAACTCTCCAACGAAATCAACTAAAAAAACAACTATCAACAAAAGCTAGAATTAAGAGGAAAAAATTAAGTAGTTAGGCACATCATATCAGCAACAATGTGATAACCACACTGTTCTATTGCTGTAAAAATAAGAATTTAAGTTTTTACTTTTTAGCTTCATGGCCATCATCCCTTTGGAACAGTTCCTACAATATCTGGCAGTTACCCATCCCACCACTTAAGATAATGGAGCTGCCTAAGAATGTCATTCTCAAAATGAATAAAATGTATTCGCTTACCTAGGGTCATGGCATTCTCTGACAGGAGCTGGCTCCTTGTTACTAAGTGGTAGGAAATTAAAAAAATCCCTAAGGTTGAGCAAAGCATCTATGTCATTTTCAAAAGCACAATGTGCAACTCCTGTAACAAAGAAAAAGAACAGAATTCAAATTCAAAAAATAAATTACAATACTATTTAAAAAATAACTGCAATGACCAAAGGCAATATGCAACCAAAATAAATCTAAAACATAAAACATGATTTCTTTTGACAAATTTTGAAAGCAAATTACTTCAAAAGTTCTTCAACTGCTCCAAAAGTTTTTAAATATGTTCTAGAATTCCAACCAAATGTATTTACCAGAACCTAGAGGGCACAGGTTGGATGTTGTAGCACAAATTGTATGATAAATGGATATTATTATTGTCTAATAAAAGGATATCTTCACGAATATTCTAAAGGCCTCAAATGGATTCTCCAATACAGAAAAAACTTTTTATTATGCTTTGAATTCTTCAATTTTAATTACTCTCTATTCATAAAGAACAAAAATGAAAAGAAACTTTAATAATATTTATCATTATTGAAGAATAAGAATCCTCTCCCTCATGGAAAATGGGAAATTTGAAAATTACTTTTTAACTAGTAAAAGATGCCATTCAATGGTATGAGATAAATAGCTAAAAAATTACGAATACAGCCATGGTACAGAGAAAAAAGTGGACTTCCCTTCCATATAAGGCTGCAATTCATGAATACATAAAGCAAATTAATACAGTGGCCCAAATAAAAAATAATAAACATTCTGAAGAATCTTCACTTAATCGTAGTTTATCCTGAATAAATTTATTTTTCCAGAACTTATGAATTTATAATGTCATAACGTCATAATGTCATAAGAATTAGCAATGGTAAACAAATTAGCCAGTTCTGACCTGATACTGCAGTATGTGTCTTCGCACCCCCAAGTTGTTCCTGAGTTACATCTTCATTGGTAACTGATTTGACTACATCAGGACCAGTTATAAATAGATAGGATGTATCCTAGAAAAAACAAATGGAAAAGTATGAGGTGCAAAATCTATAAAAAAGGAAAACTTAATGGAAAAAACAATGTGTCTCTAATTTTTAACAAGTATTTCTCAAAATATTTGAAAACTACAAAAAAGTATAAAACAAATTTTAGGTAAGATATGTTACTTCTGAATTTGAACATCCTTCCTATAATTTCTGATCAATGGCTCCAAGCAAATGCATTATAGGCACTAAAAAGAAAGATTACAGTAAGAATAGAGTTTGTGAAGCTGAATAACTTACAGTTGCAGCCTAAAATGTCACATTTTGTTTATGCTGGGTATTGTAGCACTGGACTACATCATTCTGCATACTACAACCCTCAGCCAGTAAAAAATCATTAAAATTCAAAGGGCAGTCAATGGACCACTATGTCTTTTTTTGCCATCAGTTTTTTATGTTTCTGTTTCTAAAATATAGGAGGGCAAGCACCAACACAATCTGGAAATTTTGGACTTCAAAGTATTTTTTAAAGATTTTTTCTTCTCCCACTATTTTTACTTTATAAGCAACTCAATGTGACAATCATACATAATTCTCCTTCCTTCTCCTATTTTCCCTTAACAGCCCTGTTTCCAGGATTGTTAAAGGAAAATAGGAGAAGGAAGATTACTGTATTTTTTGGAGTATAAGACACACCGGAGTATAAGATGCACCTTAATTTTGGGGGAGGAAAATAAGAAAAAAGCTGCTTGGCCAGTGGATCGGAATACCCCCCAATCAGCTGTTCCCAGAGGTTAATTTTAACAGCAGGTTCGTTGGTTGTGAGCTCTGTGCCTTGCTTTTTTTTTTGCTTTCTGCCTCTGAAACTTCTGAAACACTGTTTCAGAAAAGAAAAACAATCTGCTTCTGAAAGCCTCAGAAACAGAGCTTCAGAAAAAAAGCCTTTGAAGCTCCATTTGGGGCTTCTTTACTGCTGCTTCCTTTGGAGGGTTTTTGCTCCATTTAGAGGCTTTTTTCAGCCTATGAAAACTCCATTTGAGAGGCTGGGCGGGGCTACATTTGGAGTATAAGACGCACCCAGATTTTCACCTCTTTTGGAGGGAAAAAGGTGTGTCTTATACTCCGAAAAATATGATAATTGATGGGGAATGGAAAGTATTTATACTCTTTGCAGTCAGCCAGTCATTAACATCTGAGGGTTCTTGAGATCTCTTGGGGGTTAATCTGTCCTCAGGATCACCTGAATCAGAGTGCAAATGAGTCTTGGGACTGCTGAAAGGGATGCATTGTAAACAGGAGCTAAATCATGTCTTATTCCTTCCCCTCTATTTAGAGAGGGGCTGTTCAATTTTGGGGAAATAAAACAACCACTACATAAATGCATGGCACAACACAGGAGAACCAATGCATCAGGACAGGATTAAACAGTTCTTCTGCATTTGAAAGAAAAGGGCCACTCCAAGGTCACATTCTGGATAGGGAGGACCATTGGCTTGAAAAAGGAATTAGGGAGGCTATCTATGTTAAAATTGACATGATGTCTCTCAACAGAGTGGTAGAGATAGGATACTCCTACTTAACTCCTGTTTACAATGCAATCGTTTCAGCAGTCCAAAGAGGATTCCATCCTCACCATGCCTGTAATGCAACCCCTCGCACCCTTGTACACCCTCCCTGACCTGCATCCCATCTCTTGTACACGCTCACCCATGGTGTCTCTCACACACTCGCTTGCATCCTTGCGCATGTGTTGAATTCTTGACATTATACATGAGAATAGTAAATATACTTGAGAGTACCAGAGAAATAATTCATTTGTAAATCACCTTTTCGCCATTGTTTTGAGTGCTTTCATCGGAATTGATTGTGTATGTTATTTTTATAAAGGTTATATATTACCTCCAGCATTTACAAGTGGAAAACGAGAATCTGTCATGATTGTAGAACTTGAAAGGAACAGAGAGACATTAAATGCTTCTATTCTGAAGGTAATTATATATATATATATATATTAAATGAATATCCACAGTCAACATTAATAAAATATTTTTTGTATTTTTGGAAAACAATTTATTTTATATAAACTAAATGATTTCCGTACAAGAAAGTACTCTTGTATTTTTTGCATTGAGGTCCAGGAATTTGAGCACAAGATTCTATGATGAGGAGATGAGTAAGAATACAAGGAATAGGAAACAACAAAGATGTTGTTGTGAAGCATGATACAAGCTGCTGAACTAGGCTGGAGATTGGAATAAATGTCATCCTAGACCAGATGATTGATTCTTCAGGGAGGACAGACATTGAAATAGTGGGAGATTTCAACTACCCATTGAAAAATCAACTTGGCCAAGACTGTAAAATCCCCAAATTTCTCTCAATGGTCTTGTTGATTATTTCATTTTCCACAAGACTGAAGGAAGATTAGCCTTCTTAGATATGATACTAATAGAGAGAGACAGCTGAAGAGTTAAAAACAGTGATAACTCTGTGAGGAAGTGACATGTCATCTTGAATTTCAGGCTAATTCAGATACAGAAATTTAAATATCATTATACATGTAATTCAGAAAAAAATCCAGCAAGTTTACAGAAATACTAGATAAACTCCCATGAGCAAAAATTATAGGGTCAAAGGGAGTATAGGAAGATTGGAAATTCCTGAAAAGTAAAGTGATGGAAGAAGATTTGCATAATTAAAAATAGGGACAAGAAATTTTAAGAAACTAATGAGCTTTCAACTGAGTTAAGAATTAAAAGAGACATGTATAGGAAATGATGGAGGAATCCCTATGGAGGTTTGTTGTATCTTGAAATAATCACAAGGTCTGAGTAATTACCGTTAGGCCAGTCTGATGTTAATACAAGGCAAAATTTTGAATATGATTATTGAACAGTTGTTTTTTAGCATTTAAAGAATATTGTACTTGGCAGGAACCAGCAAGGTTCTATCAAGAATAAATCATACTACACCATCCTGGTTTTTTTATTTTTTCCAATTTAATGGAACATTGGAGAAAAATATACAACGGCTGTTAGACTATTTGCCAATCTGTAAGCAGAGTAATTTAAAAACTGAACAGAGCTGAAACAAACATAGTATGGTTGAATAAGTTGGCAAAAGAAAAGACAGATTTGAAAATGGGTTATTGCTGCTCAGGATCTGCAGAGATTAAAAAAACCCCAAACATTCCCCTAATGCATGGGTGTCAAACTCGCTGCTTCACGTTGCCGTCAATTGACATTTCGTGATGTTCCCATTCGCAGAGCTGAGGTGGGCATGACACATCTGGTCTGCGGGCTACCAGTTTGACACCCCTGCTTTAATGTATCCCTGTGGGAGAAATAATTAAGCAGTAATTCCAAATGTTGATTACTTCTTCATTCTAAGACAGCGTTGTTCCTTCTCAGTCATATGATCTAGAGCAGAACTATTCTCAAGAGGTTAGCAAGAGTTTTGGAAACATGCTCTGCATGCTTTCCCTACCTTGTTTGATAGAGTGACCACTTTAGTTGACCATGGTAATGTGGTGAATATAATATACATTGATTTCCAAACATCATTCAACAAGGGTGAGGGAAATGGGCAGTTCAGAATTGTGAAAAATAAATACAAATCTATCCTTACATTTTAATACAGAACATACCAAGATATGTGTGGACGTACAGAAATGATGACTCTTGGGTCACAAAGAGCCAGAAGCAATTGAATGTCTAAACAACATTTAAAAAACCAAAGACAGAGTATAGGATAGGGAAGCTGAGATGGTAAATAAATTGATGCAGAATACTTTCTTTGGTGGAAATGACCAATTATTCATTCTTTTTGGCAGGCAAATATCCAAGAAGATTTGACAGCGAAACCTATTTTTGTTTTATTATTCATTTTCCTAAATTCTTACTGATAACAGCACAATAAACGAATTCAATTTTCACAAAACTCTTAAAAGATAAATACTTCATTAGATCAGTTTACTGAAAAGTATTGAAAAGTTGCATTGAAATGTGTATCTAGCTACACATACATTTAGGGTGAATGAGTTCTTTTTTATTTTTAATTATTGTAATTATTGTAAGATTTTCACGGGTATATGTATGTTGTTCATGGTCATTTTTGGGTATGGCCCGTGTAATATTAGATGAATCTATGCAACGTTTTGCCAAATTCACATTTGCCATCATCAGGCTTGGCTTTTTGTTTCTGAGAGGGAGAAAAAGCATGTTCAGAATGGCAGTTGCTGTTTAAATATAGGAGGAGGGGGTGG
>JANHFK010004641.1:161033-175418 GCA_036250565.1 Sibynophis collaris
GCGCATTGTAAGCCGCCCTGAGTCTTCGGAGAAGGGCGGCATATAAATCAAATAAATAAATAAATAAATAAAATAAAATAAACATGCAGGCCTTATGCCTGTTTCTAACCTGGCCTATTATTAGTGAAATTAGCTTCTGTTTTCACGAGGCAGTTTAGACAGAAGCAGAACCCTTCTACTCTCTACC
This sequence comes from Sibynophis collaris, assembly GCA_036250565.1. Classification (NCBI taxonomy): domain Eukaryota; kingdom Metazoa; phylum Chordata; class Lepidosauria; order Squamata; family Sibynophiidae; genus Sibynophis; species Sibynophis collaris. The sequence continues at coordinate 161,221 of JANHFK010004641.1, forward strand.
AATCAAGACATTTATGTTATAAGCATTCTTTAATATAGTTGCCTTGGATGGAGAATCTGAGCCTAGCCCTGTTATCAGTAGGACTCTCTGCTACTTAGTTTCTCAGTATTCTTCTGGCTTATCTTTAACAGCATATCGTGTTATTGGTGAATTCAACTGAGCATGTCTTTAAACTAAGCCAATTAAATTTGTGTGGATTTATTCTTTTCTAAGTTTGAAATGTTAATAGATTACGTAGCTTGTGATTCTTTCCCTCTTGTTAAATAAATTTACGTTCTGTTTAGATCCTAACCAGGCTCTTCGGCTTTGTTTGGGCAATACTGCTGTTGGTGCACAGTATGGGGCTATATCTGCTCTTAGCATCAACAGTGACTGTTCGAGGCTTCTGTGTGGCTTTGCAAAAGGACAGGTAATAATTTATATGCAATACACTTAAACAGATACACATAGTCCCAGATCAACGTGCAAAGTCAATTTGATTGTAGAGAAGGATGATTTCCAATACATAGTTTGTCATTCATCAACATTTGAAAAAATGCTTCCCGCTGTTCTTTATATTGTATCTATCATATGGTTTATTATAGAATTCTCTGAAAAGAAATAAAGGGATGATTTCATTCAATAATCTTTAGTTTCATAAGTTTCATCCATAGATGGCTTGGAAGATGTCTTATAGTTTTAATATTTTAATAATAACTAGTTGTATTACAGAAAGTTAATATTTTGCTCTCAGATTACAATGTGGGATCTGGCCAGTGGAAAACTATTACGATCAATAATAGATGCACATCCTCCAGGAACTGCAATTTTGCACATTAAGGTAATTGTTCTGTCTTGTAAACTATATATGTAGCATTAAAAGGGGTAGGGTTAAAAAAGGTACAGGTTAAAAAGATTAGACTTTTTTGACGTTGTGTTCAGTTACAAGAGCTCACATAGTTCTAATTTTAGGATGAATTCTATCATTGTACTTGGCATCACAGGTACATGCTTAGTATAAGGGAAAAGTCACATTGGGAGAAATGGAAAGAAAATAAGTAAGTTTTATAAAGAATTGTGGAAAATAATATTTTCTTTAGTTTACAGATGATCCAACTCTTGCAATCTGCAATGACAGTGGTGGTTCAGTATTTGAACTGTCATTCAAGTAAGAATATCTGATATTATTATAACATTATTTAGTTATTTATTAGATTTAGCCATCTAACTCAACAGTGACTATCAGCAATGTACACAACCATAGTACTTGAAAGTGAAACAAAAATGGAAACTATCAGAACAGAAGAGAACAAATATATTCCATAGCAAACTGATGTAATACAATCTTGGTGGACATACCTCGACCTATTTCAGATATTGATGAAGAAGCTAGATTTTAAAAGTTCGCTTAAGGGTTAAGACAATTCAAATCTCTTTGGAGATGGTTGCTCCAGTGGTGCTGTTAGAGAGAAGGCATGCTTCCTGGGTTCCATCAGATGACATTCTCTTGGTGCCCTTGAGACTGATGTACAGGGAGAGGCTACACAAGGGCAATCTGATCCAAGGCACTTGCAAAAGCCCTTTCTTGGCAGAAATGAAAAGTCTCACTCAGACTGCCTGTCAAGCCTTCAGGAAAATTTCAAAGCTTCCTCTGAAATCTTCAGATCTTGGGATGGATTGATCTAATAGTTCTCTGGAGAACAGTACCTTTGTATGAAAAGCAGTCTGAAAAGCAAGCAGGGAATAACCATGACCAAAGACTGATGACCTTTGCCTTCAAATTGTATCACAATTTCCCCGAGACCAACCCCCCCCTAAAAAAAACCCAGATCTAATCTGTGCTTGCTTCTGTGAGTCAAGCTCTTGACGACTTGACTCAGATTCATGGTTGCCATGGCAGCCACAGACTCCATAGTTTGTGATGACAGAGATACTTCAGCTTGTATGTCACATGAGGGCAAGTTAAAATCTCCAGAACCATTAGAGTTCATTGCCAACCCAGTGACAGTCAAGCATTTCAGGCAGGCAAGTCAGGAAGGAGGCTGGAACAACAGCAATAAAACCAGCTGCTTCCTAGAACCCTTTAGCCATTGGGTCTCACATCTGGCTGTCCAGTTGCCTTTTGAAAAAGCATCTTTGGGACAGCCATGACCTGGATGACTGAGAATCCCCATAGACATTTAAATTTTGATTGCAGTTTGTGTGCTATTTGTCAAAATAATGCTTTCTTTACTACTTTTATTTTTCTCAATCATATCTACTGTGTCATTGTTCATGGGATCATATGTAGTGCTATCAGAACCATATAAAAAATAACTGCAGAAGGAAAAATGATCATATTATTTGCAGGACTCGGACACAATTTTCCTATCGCTCCTGGGATCATATCTACCCTATTTAAATTGTGTAGCTCACACATTTTTTTAAAAAATACTACATTTAAATAAATTGCTATATGACATGTACCTAAATCTATCCCATTTTCTGTGATTCAGGAGAGTCATGGGTGTGAGAACATGTGAATCTCGTTGTTTGTTCAGTGGTTCGAAGGGAGAGGTTTGCTGCATTGAGCCTTTACATGCAAAGGCTGAGCTGAGAGACCATCCTATCACCCAATATTCTCTGCTAGCTATGGCTTCCTTAACAAAGGTAACCTACCTTCCATAAAACTAATATTTGAAAAAGATGATAAAATGCAGATGTTAAGGATGATTTTTATATTATTATTGCTGTTATTAACTTCAGATTCTTGTGATTGGATTGAAGCCATCTTTGAAAGTGTGGATGACATTCCCATATGGTCGTGTGAGTAATTCTGTTAATTTTTTGTTTACTTCTAGATATTTATACTCCTCCTATTCTCTCAAGAATTATAAATATTTAGTTACCAATGCTGATGGTTCTCGACTTGCAACAGTTTGTTTAGTCACTGTTCAAAGCTATAACACCACTGGAAAGAGTGACTTATGACCATTTTACACACTTCCCATTGTAGCTTCCCTGTGGTCATGTGATCAAAATTCAGACACTTGACAACTGATTCATATTTCTGATAGTTGTAGTGTCTCAGGATCATGTGATCAGCTTTTGTGACCTTCTGATGAATAAAATCAATGGGGAAAGCAGATTCACTTAACAACTGTGTTACTAACTTAACAACTGCAGTGATTCATTTAATAATTGTGGTAGGAAAAGTTGTAAAATGGGGCAAATTCACTTAACAACTGTCCTACTTAGCAACAGAAATTTTGGATTGTAAGTCAAGAGCTATCTGTAAACATTTAAAGAGTGAAAGCTTCCATTAATATGAAGCATAAAATTCAGCAACCGTGACATATGCAGCAATAAAAATGATTTTAAAATAGCAGTTAATTAGAAGATCAGATAAGATCTTTACCATCTTTAAAAAAATACTGAAAGTGAAATGGGCCTCTAAAAAAGGAATTTCAGCACTTAAATGAAGTCATTATTATTTCAGGAAAAAGTAGCTTGGAAATCTAGCTACTTTCTGAAGGTTTAATAGTATATTATTATTATAGAACTGGCATATATAAAGAACAGAACTTGCAGGCTTGGGAAATGAATGGAGCATAAAGTTTCTAAACATTCAAAAAAGCCAGTCTATATTAAATTGTACTGATCCTTCCCCTACAAAATTGTTTTTCTAGTGTTTGATTTATATTGCACTCTAAGATGACCTTTATTATTTGATTTATATGAACATCATTTATGTGTCTGTTCTGTCCTTCCTGCAGATATCTTGATCATGTGCTAGATCCAATCTGAGTCGGTCACTGGGGCCAACTCAGATTGGATCCTGCAACGTTATCTTAGAACATTTATATTTCCCTTCATTCGTGATCATGTGCTGCTAAGCATACCTACATTAATTGAAATTGGTGGGATTAGAGCATCTTCTGATATGTTTGAACTAATAATGTTTTAAATTACTAATTAAGCATATCTCTATAAAAGTTAAAATTTAAGTTACTTTACTCTTACATTTTACTCTCAAGAAGATCTTATATTTTACCCATATAGCATTTTTTATTTCTTCTGTTATAATAAAAATTGAATCTCTCCTCTCTCCCTGCCTTTTTTTTTTAAAAAAAGATGGAACCATCTAGTGTTCCACTGCTTGCCTGGTACTTTGTTGCTGCCCAAACATCTATGAATCCAGTGCTTGCTTTCTGTCGAGGAGATGTAGTCCATTTCCTTCTGGTAAGGCTTTTATAAATGTCTTCTCTTAAAATGAATGGAAAATAATTTTTGCGCTTGGCTCCTGAGTTGGAAATGCCTCTATTTTTAAATGAGTGTTCATATGTACTAGTTTCGTTGCAAATTCAAATGATCATATTATTAACAAAAGTTATTGCAAACCATAAGATTGGACTGTTGTGATGTTCATGCCAAAAATGCCTAGAACGAATGCTTTCTAGATGATTCAGGGTTTGCACTACAATTTATATTTTGCATTTGTGTTTTTATTTCACTTTGTAAATATACTAAGTACAGTATAAATATCTTCAAATATATTGTAACTTCTAAGTATTGCTTGCAGAGGTTAGTAAGTTACAAAATTAATTTCAAAGTATCTTTATTTGCAAGGTGAGATGTCAAAGAATAATGGGATAAACTTCTTCATTAGGTAAAAAGAGATGAATCTGGAGCAATACATGTTACAAAGCAGAAGCAGCTACACTTGCATTATGATTTAATCAATTTTACAGTAAGTATTCAAATTTTATACTTAAGTAGAAAATAGCTTGAAAGAAGATCTGTACAGTATATCTCAAATTAAAGCGACTTGAGATGTCTGTAAAACATCAGGCTGAGGACCTTTATTTGTTTCTTGAATATTTATTTAATAATAAATGCAATTTTTGGATACATTTTTGCCACATATGCCATTTTTCCTGTGTTTCCAAACTCTACTTGACAGCAATATAATAATTTCTTATTTCTTTATAGTAATAGAAAAGAAAATATATTTATACAAAGTCTAGAAAGAAATTATATGAATATGTAAAAATACACATAATAAGCAAAGTAGCTATGTCAGCTGATAAGAATAATAAGCAAGATTACTATGTCAACTATTAAGAATGTTCGGAACCTATATTAGTGCAATACCCTTAGTAGGATGCCTTAAATCACAAAACTGAGTGTAAACTTTTAAGCTTCCAAGAATTAAATGCTGTATAAGTTGATGTTAACTTGAGGTGGCTGATAAGTCATACATCTATATTTAGTTATATTTTTATTGGAGCCTGAGTGTAGCTTCCTCAGTTTCTTTCATACGAATTAACATCCAGTTCCCTGTTCATTTTCATTCTCACTCTTTACATCTCTTCCAGTTTGTCTGAACCGCCACCCCCAACCTCCATTTAATATGTAGTGCCTAGAATTCTACACACAGTGTAGGAGGCAAGGTCTTACTTCTGTAATTCTCTTAATGCAGCTTTTCTGAATCGTTTGTTGTGACATTATTGTACAACTTTCAGACCTTATTGTACAGTGCTGCTAACTTCAAATACTTGAATAATATGGTTTGGAAGTCTTTTTTCTTATACACTATCACTGTTTTAATACCAATTTCTTGTTTTTGCTTTCCTCTAGTGGATAAACTCCCATACAATTGTGCTTCTAGACAGTGTGGAAAAATTACATGTGATAGATCGTCATACACAGGAGGAACTTGAAACTGTAGAGATATCAGAAGTTCAGCTAGTATACAATAGTAGCCATTTCAAATCATTGGCAACAGGAGGCAATGTTAGCCAAGCACTGGTATGGCTCTATTTTGTTTCCATAGTATTCTATTCTGTTTTGCTTTTGTAGTATTCTTTTCTTAAATTTGAGGTGTCTTGAAATGTTACAGAGATAACTTTCTTTCTTTTTACTCTCTATATATCATGGCTGCTGTATTTGCTATGTAGTACACTCTTATTACTGGTTCAGGGGTGGGTTCTACTTACCTTCGCTACCGGCTCGCAATAGGAGTGTGCGCGTGGCACTTCTGCGTATGCGCAGAGCATTAGTGATGATGTCAGGGTGGATGGGTGGAGCCTCCCACCGCCATTACTACCAGTTCTAAGAACAGGACAGAATCGGTTTATTACTGGTTGTAATAACAAAGGCATTAGTTTTTCAAAGCATTTTATAGGAAATAGTTTTAAAACAATTTTACATGGTAGCTGCATTTATATAATTTATAATATATTGCTGATGTATAGCCATTTACCCATTATGACAAACATAACTTTTGAAAGCCCTTCACCATAAAGATTAACCCAGTTTTATTGAGCCTTGTTGCTTGCACTGGCATAAAATTATCTGTGCAGCTGGGTACATCCAGTCTGTAAGTGATTTTCAGATGTTAATGTAGCTGTAATATTCATTGGAGTTACAAGTTTACAGGAATATGACATGTACAGCCTGACCAAAGAAATCAAACTCCATTTTATATTTCTGAAATATAGCTTTGCTTTTCAGAGGATCAAGATATAGACAGCTTATAGCTGCTATAGGATAACAAGGTTTTTTCCCCTTTACTGTTCAAGTCTAGACTTTTAAAATTGTGTTTAAAAGGCCTTCAAAGTCAGAGCAAATCTAATGCCTGGGGAATGGTGTTCCAAAGGATAGGTGTCACAACAGAAAAGGGTCTCTTCTTGGGCCCCACCAGATGTCACTCTACAATAGATAGGATCCAGAGCGCACATCTCCTGCCAGAACTGATGAGTAGATACGATTGCGGAGAGGCAGGCCCTCAAATAACCTAGATCCTTGTCATGTTTATGGCATAATTCAGTACAGTATAGTAGCAATTTTCTAGTGTAGGGTGTAAATTAATGTTAAACAGTTAAATCTCTTTTTTGTTTTATGTACTATATAAGTGGCAAATTCAAAGACACTGAGGATAAAGTGCTAAAATATTTTACTTGTCTTGCTTCATTTATATTTTAAATGATTGGCTATTTATTATACCTGGCTTTTGTCCAATAACAACTTAAACTATATACTCCTGCATAAATAAAAATGTTCTGGTTTTTTTAGGCACTGGTGGGTGAGAAGGCTTGCTACCAGTCAATCAGCAACTGTGGTGGTCAGATTTTTTATTTGGGTACAAAGGTAAGTTTGTCCAGGTTAATAGCAATAGCAATAGCACTTAGACTTATACACCACTTCACAGTGCCCTCTCTAAGTGGTTTACTGAGTCAGCATATTGCCCCCAACAATCTGGGTCCTCATTTTACTGACCTCGGAAGGATGGAAGGGTGAATCAACCTTATTCTTCTTTATCATTTCTCTTATTAGTTATCAGACCTGTTAGCTGAGTAAATCACCAGTCCTTTAATCAGGAAATTTAATTCAAATACATTTTCATAACATGATGTGAACATTTCTACATAGATTTGTTCAGTTTATGTAACACAGCAAGCTTGAATTAAGCAAAATTAATGACGGGATTTGAACTTTTTATTGCAGCTGCTCTAGAGAAGGAAAGAGAAAGAAGAATATATGATTATGAGACTTTGGGGGAATTGTTATTGTCAGCAAAATTGTTTTTGTCAACAACTGAACAATAGTTCAGCACAGTCTTCTTTGACATGGACACCTTTGAGATACATTGATTTCAACTTCAGTAATTCCCCTGCCAAAATCAAAGAAAGCTATTTAGCATATGTGTGAAAAGTTGATTCATCACCCTTGTACTACTTAAGATGCCATAATTATTGCTAATATGCTCTTAAATAAATATCTGTTACTCACCTGTTTCCCCTTCATCTGTTTTCAGTCTGTTCATGTTTTAACACTGAGGACCTGGAGGGAGGTAAGTAAGGAAAGAAGGAACAAGTTACTTTTTTTCATGGCTTGATAAATAGAGCTGTCTGTGAGAAACATTTTCAGATAAAATGTAGATTGTTGAAAAAGATATCAGTATCCCGACTTCAGTATATCATTTTTATTAATATAACATTTTAAACTAATATTTCTCAAAATTGGCAATTTTAAGAGGTAAACTTCAACTTTCAGCATTCCCTAGCCAGCCATTATCTGCCACTGATAACCTGTCAATTTAATTCCACTTTGAATTTGTCTTGTAAATTTTATTTCAGATTGAAAAATAATACGTATATAATTATTTTAGTGGGTGTGTGGAAGGTCTTGATTTTAGGTTAAAAACAGGGTCATTGCAAGTTTGTGTTAGGTTTATAGTGTCCATGTTTCACTGAATATTATTTATCTATATTTCTGATGTAATTTTTGTACTTTTTATCTTAGAGGATCGATCACCTTCTGAAACAAGAATGTCTTAATGAAGCATTGGCTTTGTCGTGGTCCTTTCATGAAGGAAAAGCCAAAGCTGTTGTGGGTAAGTGTATTTACCTCAAGTAACAGCATTTTTTTCTCTTCTTGGTTGCCATCATTTCTTCCTGTCATTTGTTATTCATCTTGCCTATGAAGTCACAATCCTCCCAATGCCATGGGTGTCATTATAAGGCTTTGGACAATCAAGGCTTTTGCATATCACTTTTGAAAGGACATACAGTAAGTTACAGTATGGGAATAGTTAGAGGTGATCAAAATGATTGATATCTTATGTAAAAGTTGTAAAAACTGGGAAGTTCAAGTTGTATGCCACTGCTTCTGAATTTAGCATGCATCATGTAAATAAATATGATGCTGTTTTGAATCATTTATCATAATATTAAAAATTCTATCTTCTGAGTTCAAACATGGTTATAAGACTAGAAACATTAAACATAAGAAATAGCATATAAATTCACTTCTACCATAATCAATTATACCTGGATAGTTTAGTATAAATTATAAAACATTAAACATTTGTTATTATACTTAAAACTTTATAGGAGATAATAAGAAAATTGCTTCTGTTTGTGCCCTGAGTTTGAAAATTAAAAGACTTTTGTTTTTGAAACAGGCTTATCTGGAGATGAACAAAAACGGAAGGCTGTTGTTGCAGATAGAGTGAGTTTTTCTTTTTTTAAATCTAAACTTGTGTTCAGCTTTAGAATTAAATTCCTTTTGTATATTTTATTTTCCTTTATGAAATACGTATGTGTAGGTTTCATTGCGAAAAAGTTGATTTTTAGCCATGCAGTTTCCTATAACTGATCCTTGTTTGTATACCTACATCTTTACACATGATATTTAAGGTACCAGTATTATTTTAATAGAATTTTAGGTCAAACTACTTACATTATAGATGGTTATTAATTTTCTACATTTTTAAACAGCAAAGAAGAGGATAAAACTGAGGCAATGGAGCTTCAAGAATGTTTAATCCTGTATTTCTCCTCTCTGAACTTGGTGTCTGGTTCCCTGAACTAGGAAGGAAGACCCTTCTTTGTCCAAATAATTTACTTTTCAAACAAGAGGATTGTTTTTCTCTAATCGTATTATAAAGGAGAAATGGGAGGAGTGGCATGTTTGTTTTTTACTGTTTTTGATCTAATCTTCCTTTTATAAGTGGAAAAATTATCTTAAATTCAGGATTGTCTTACTTTGAGGTAATGTTAGTGTACAGTTGTTACAGTGTGAAAGTTCTACCACTTCAGTATTACTGCAGAATTAAAAATTGAAGGAAAGATGTTTTCCTGCAGAAGCATTTGCATACAGTACCATAATGCAGTTTCCTTTATTTATGATTTTATGGTTGAATATGCTCACATTCTGCTCAAATTTCTATTACTGGAAAGTAGATTGGGACAATTCCTCTCAAACTCCCTAGAAATCGTGAAATGATTTCAAAATCGTTTTTTCTAAAACCAGGAAGAAAAATTCCAAGTCAGTATAAAATTTCCTTTTGGCCAATGGATTTCGCTCTTTGCTTTTGCTTTGTATGAACTACATGCAATTGTCTTATGCCTTAAAAATAGGACAAACTGTAGGGAATCCAGCCCTCGTGCAAGGACAGGATTGGGTTCCTCAGTTTACTCATGTTTCCTGCTATATTCCCAGTAGAACAGGTGAAGCTGCTTTGCTCCTTTGAGCCTCTATGAAAATTTTCTGGGGGAGGTGGGGAAATAATCTTTACTATTAAGCTGTTTTTAGCCCCTGTCCTTTAGGATCTGCAAGAACAAAATTTCTTAATTAAGTCCTCTGGGGTAGAAAGAGAGAAAGGTTGCAGTAGCGGACCTGGAATGTAGGAATGGAATCCCAGCCAGATCTTCTTCTGCACACAGAAAATTGGTTCCACAACCCTTTTGTCACTTCATCAGAAATGAAGGGGAGAGAAGCATTCTACTTCTCTTGGGGATCAATATCTAAGCCCGAAGAAGGTCTGGGAAATTAGTGAACCTTGCTTTTCCTTGCCTTGCCTTCAAGTCCACTCTAATGAGCCCTTGGGAAATAATTTCAAAATATGCCTGAAGCAAACTTCTTCATAGAATATACAGGTGCTTATTGGGCAAAAAAAGTATTGTACCAATGTTTTTGTAGTACTTTTTTAAAATCAGACGTGTCTCATTATATTAGGACTATAGACATACTGTAATCTTTTGTGTTTATAGATGGTTGAAATACTTATTCATTGTGCTGATCGAACCATGAAGAAATGTCCCGAGCAGGGTAAAATCCAAGTAATGGAGCAACATTTTCAGGTATACTATTTTTAATAACCAAAGGGGTTATTAAAAAGAAGAAGCAGGAGCAATAACTTTTCCTTTTGAATTATCTTCAAGAGGAAAAAGAAATTGTGGTCTTAGGCACTAACATTATCACATATTTTGATTCATTTCCAATTTATCATATAAATGGAAAATTCATATTGAAGAGACTTCACAGGTATATATAGTTGTAGGAAGATGTAAAATAAACAGAAAAGAATAAAGGGATGGTAAGAACAGATGTAATTGCTTAAGGAACTAGAAGGAAAATACATTGTTTAGATAATGGATAAGAATAAAACTACCATGATATGTGTCTTCTTAGTCTAATGCAGCAAAATTAGCAAAAAAATCCTGCGGTCTTTCAAAGACTAAGAATTTCCAAAGAAACATTATATACATAACAGTAACTAATTTAAAGGAAAAAGATAAAGATAAAAAGTGAGATGAGTACAAGTTGCCTTAGAGATGACTAAATGTGAGATACCCATATCATTTTACATGGATGTTTTAATGATGTACTGTATAACGAGGTAACACGTATCAAGAAGCCTTGTTTTCAGGCCAGTCAGGCCATCAGCCTTAAGTAGTTTACTATAATTTTGTTCTTTGGCAATTATGGGTGGTATTCACACAATACAGTAAACAAAAAAATTAGCCTGTATTTAATGTGTTCTTGAAAAGTATTCATAAGACGCTATTGGTGCAAAATACAACATCTAATTGTAAAATACAGTACTGCACTGCAAGATCTGCACTGCAATTTCTTATTAAGCACAATCTAAGATTTGGGTATAGGACTTGACTCTCTAAGAGTCCACTTCTCCCGTTAAGTATATGGTATATGCAATGGTATATGCAAATAGTTAGATTTTCCATGTTCCTTTTCTGCAGACTATGGTCCCTGTCATTGTTGACTATTGTCTTCTGCTTCAGCGAATGTAAGTAAAGACATGCCTCATGAATTATGGCGATTTTTCCAGGAGACTGCATCTGGATTGCAGTCTGTGCTAGTCTTCTAGGTTGTTTTAATAAGAGTGAGATCTAATCTACTAGTGCCATAGCACCTGGAGAAGTGCTTCATGCAATACTTGAAGTATTACTCTGAATCTTCTGTGTATTTTCAGAGAACCTAGGGAGGGAGGGTGTTAAGAGTGGGTAGGGCAGTCTTCAAGAGGATGTGGTGCTTCAAAGACACCTTGTCCATGGACTTGCATAATCTTAATGGATAATTGTTCTTAGCTAACTTTAAGGTAAACATATGTGTATGTTCTGGCTGCATAATTTTGAATATGTTAAATTGTTTTTGTATAAAATAGCAGATGATTAAAACAGATGTATTGCTAAAAATATATCCATCTTACATACACTACAAACTTTCAGAATAATCTCTGTCAAATACTTGCCATGTCTTTTCCTCCACAGAGATATATTATTCGGTCAAATGTATGACAAGATGAGTGAAAATTCTGTAGCAAAGGGAGTGTTTTTAGAATGTCTTGAGCCATACATTTTAAGTGATAAATTGGTTGGAATCACAGCTCAGATTATGAAGGATTTGCTACTTCATTTCCAAGATAAGAACTTAATGGCAAACATGGAAGCCTGCATTGTACATATGGATATTACCAGCCTTGATATACAACAGGTGATAATTTTTAGTAGTTTATAACGTATTATTGATGAATAAGAGGGATATTCAAAAAGTTCTGTATTGTATGTTTTCCTTAGTGCTATAAAGTACAGTGGTACCTTGGTATCATTAATTGGTTCCAGGAGGTGCGATGAGTACCAAACAAATGATGAGTACCGGAACAAAATGTTTGTGTCAAAATGGTTGAGTACCAAATTTGATGAGTTCCAAAGCAATTAAATACCAAGGTACCACTGTTTTTGGTAACCAGATCTTGTGTTTTAATCTGTCACTTGATTAATCCCAAATCTTATTTTAGGAAGATTTGTGATTATAACAAGAGGAAGCTTGTTATAATTCCTTAGTCATAGGAACTTTAGTAACAAAGGCCCAAATTGTGCCAGCTTCTCTTCAGGTCTACTTTGATGAATGCATTGGATCAAATACTGAAATGTATCTATAGATAACTAGTTCCATATATATAGATCTGACAAAGGCAGATTATCCAACCCATAAGGAAGGGGATTCAGAGAAAATGCAGACTTTGAAGTCATAGGTTGAAGGCTTCCTAAAAAAGGCTGATGTTTTTGACGAGTCTTGAGAAACGGATGATTCACAAGCTATGAATTTTCTACTCACGGGTAAAGGAAGGCCTTTTATCTCTTGTATCTGTATAAATATTGCTAAAAAATTTCATACCTTGAAGTATGTTCTGAGACTAATCTGCATGTGGTTTTTAGCATATTTAAAAATCTGAAACTTTGTTTTGCTTCTAGGTTGTCCTTATGTGTTGGGAAAACCACCTGTATGATGCCATGATATATGTCTATAATAGTGGAATGAATGACTACATTACTCCAATGGAGGTAGGAAGATTTCTCTTGAATGCTAATTGATGGTTTTGAATTAGGATTATTATTTTAATAATTCCTTTTCTTCCTAATGCAATTAGCTACAATAGTTTATAGATCTTAAGAAACACAGAAACAGAGAGAGAATCGAATACAATCAAATAAACCAATTTACTAAATACCATACAAATCTTCAAAATTAAAATCTCCCATTGAATGCAGATTCATCTTGGATAAATGAGCAGTTTCAACACTTTCTTTAAAAATATGAAAGTCACTTGCTGAGATCATGGGAATAACTGTTGTGCCTTTGACTATAAGCAAGTGTTGAGAACTCAAAATAGCAAAATGTTTATAAGAGATTATGTCCATTGAGAAGGAGATGGGGTGATGAACTACAAGAAACGTCAGTTTCCCAGGAAGGAGAGAGTATATTCCAGAAAGGTGAAGGCAATGAGGCAGCACAGCCTAGAGTAAACACAGGAAGAGAGCAAGGATAGCCACTGCCTAGAATCTCTCAGGGTATATCCTTGTTTAATCTGGCAAGATTCTGTCTGCTATGTGTAAGCAAATAAAGAACTGAACTCTGACTGAATTGTTCCATGTTGTTCTTGAGTTTAATCTGACATCAATCTTGCTAGACTAAACTCTTCCTTCTTTTCTTGCATTGTTAAAAAAACTACTGTAAAATGATCGTAATCATTTAAATAAAATTACCATGTTTGAACACCTTTTTCCATCCTTACAGGATCCTTTATACAGTAGCCTTTTAAGTTACTTTGTAGGCTTTTCTTTTTCTTTTGCAAAGTTTTCTATGTTACTGCCAAGTCCACTAATATCTCTACGTGACAGTGTGTGAAAATGTTTAGGATGTAATAATTTTTAAGAATGAAAAACCAAAATCACAAAGGAGCCATTGATGTGCTAATTTTTTCTTCTTCTCTTTATTTTTTTTAGAAATTGTTCAAAGCCATTGCTCATCCACTTAGTGCTGGAAAATCTCTCTCAGGTATACCATGCCGTATCAGTACTTTTTGTGGAAGGTTTTCTTCTTATATTGTGGGTTCCTTTTTTCCTCTAACAACGCTTATGAAGAATACT
>JANHFK010004641.1:196459-207911 GCA_036250565.1 Sibynophis collaris
AATGTCTTCAAAAGAAAAAACAAGAAAGTCCAGTTGCCTCCTGGGGAAAAAAAGAACAACCAGTCAAGAAACATGCCACAGATTAAACCCAAAGATCTGTGACACCAAAAATAACAATCGTTGCAAGAGAGAACATGTAAATAACACAGTCAAATAATAGAATTCACGGATAAGTTAAAAGAATACAGGTTGCTCAGTCAACTGGCACTACATGGGGTTAATAAACATAATTTAGATGCAGTGGTGCAGTGGTTAGAATGCAGTACTGCTGATCACCGGCTGCCACCAGTTTGGCAGTTAGGGTCTCACCGGCTCAAGGTTGACTCAGCCTTCCATCCTTCCGAGGTCAGTAAAAATGAGGACGCAGATTGTTGAAGGCAATATGCTGACTCTGTAAACCGCTTAGAGTGGGCTGTAAAGCACTGTGAAACGATATATAAGTCTAAGTGCTATTGCTATAATTTCTGAGAAGAGTTGTCACAAAGGATAAGAAATCAAATTTTGCAAAATTGTCAGTATCTAAGATCATGCTGCTGTCTTAAAATTTTCATTCTCTGCAACAAGATTTTATGATTGGAATTTGGCAAGAGGATATTTAAAAGGTGTCTGTCCTTGATTTATTAAAAAGAATGTTTTTTTTAATGGACTGATAGATTGAAGATTATTGGTATTCCTGCAGTGAGAACATTGACAGTAGCAAACAAGTTGCATTACAATGGGTCTGCTTTCTTCTGATACATAATGTAATCTTTAGGGAAGATTAAACACATTGTAGAGGACACACAGAGTGTGAGGTTGAACATCAGTTGAGAAGATATTCTTGCATATATTCCAGAATTCCCAGCAGTATTCAGGTGTTCTGTGGCAGACAGTGGCTGTAATAGGAAACCTGAGTTATGCTGCCATATTATTTGAATACCTGCTGTTTGTACCAATTTAAAATAGCTTGAGGATGTTGAATAATGTAATATGCTTGTAGAAGCAGTTGTTTTTGAATCTAGACATGTTATTATCTTTAGCCAGTGAATATTAAATGGATTTAATGCTTTGGAATATTCTGTTCTATAACTGCTGAATGTCATTCATATTCATAATAGATCAAGTACAGGTAGTCCTTGACTTACGACCACAATTGAGCCAAAATTTCTGTTGCTAAGTGAAACATTTTTAAAGTGAGTTTTGCCCTTTCTTGTTAAATTTCTTTCTTTCTTATGACCTTTCTTGTTAAATGAATCACTGCATTTGTTAGTAACACGGTTATTAAGTGAATCTGGCTTCCCCTTGACTTTGCTTGTCAGAGGGTCACAAAAGGTGATCACATGACCTGAGGACACTGCAACCATCATAAATATGAGTCAGTTGCCAAGCATCTGAATTTTGATGATGTGACCATGGGGATGCTTTTTTTTCAGTGCATTACTACTTTGAAAGGTTACTAAAGGAACTGTCGTAAGTTGAGGATTACCTGTATACCAAATTTATAGGGAAATCATAAGCAGACTGAATCACAAAAATCTGTTAAAATATTAAGAATAGTTGAATCTTAAACACTGTGTTCACTTTGCTTTCCTATCTTTTCTTGTCAGGATGAACATTTGCTTTTCCAATTTTTGAAGAGTCTTCTTGATCCAAGGTATATATACATTTTAACTTCTGAAATTTCATTATTTATATTAGTATTTGGCTGTAACTTATATACTTGCTTTTTAAATTTTTTTAAAAAATCCTATTGTGAAGAAACATAAGAATGGTATCTTATCAAATAGATTGAACTTTTGTGGTATCTGATAATGATTGTCATTTATTAATATTCCATCTACAAGGAATCGTTAAACAGATCTGCCATCCAGTTTCTCTGATTCTTGGCCCCACTTTAAATAGTAAAATCAATTGATTTTTCTTGTGAATCTCAATAGTAACAAATGCTGCTACAATGGAGTATAGAAGCAATTTTATTTTTGATAAAGCTAGTATAACGAGGCACTATAAAAAATAGATAATTAACAGAAAGCATAAAGCCATTTGTAATCATTTCTGTGTCAGGGGTGCTGTTGGCTCTCAGTTTTGTATACTCTTTGTTACAGGGATCCTAAATACTATGAGAAATACCTGTAAGAGATTATATAACCACTCATTTGGTTATGGGCAAAAATGTTCTTGGCTTTCTTTATATACAGTACCAAAGCAATCCTATAGATCCACATTTCTTCCTTGCCCATTTCAATTTATGTCTAGTTTAAAACAGATTTTCAGTTAAATTAAATCTTGCAAACTAATCTCCTTGTAATTCCATTCCTTTCAATATAGTTACATCACAAGAGGCTTTTTTTTGTCTGTCATTAGATTCTCTGCTACAAAGACTACAGGCTGTTAGAATGAAATCTGTTTTAATAAAATAATGTATACACTGAAGTGAAGGCAGATTTTTGCTTGGGAATATCTTCTGTTCTTAATATCTTCATTATTAAGTTTTTTCTCAAACAATAGCAAAGAGTATGTCTCTTGCTAGGAATCTTAAGTATTGTAATTATAACATATCTGGAAGATGTCAAATTAATGAAGTCTATAGTAACTTAAAAATCAATCTATATTATTTCCTCACTTTGTTAAAATAGAGCTATTATGTTTGTCTGAACGAAATTACAATTAAGTAACAATTTGCTTCCATTTCTTATTATTTGGCTGTCTTTTTTTTGTACATCATTTAACAATCCAAATTCTTTGGTTTCTCACATTTTTAAAGAAATTAGTAGAAACTAGTCATATTATTTTCTCAACCCTACAGACTTTCAGAAACCAAGCACTACAAATTCAATTCCATACAGCAAGTCCTCTCCTTTCTTCTTCCGCACCTATATTTTTGTGCATTTTTAAAGAGTGGCCAAGCCCTTATTTAGCCATCTATCTTTTTTTTTTTTTTGGATGGATGTTGCTGCTATCCATTGTGCTCATTTCAGCTCAGTTTCTGAGACAGGCAACTGAGCAGGGATATATTGGAGAAGGTAAGGTTGTAAGTAAGAAAAATGCTACAGATCCATGCTATCAACTAGCATGCCCTGCCAGTCATCAAATACCTGCCAGTGTAGTGAGATGGTCAAAGGAGGACAGGGAGGCTACCAATGTGAAGATCGGGAAGCTCCTCACAATGTATGGAGGCTTCCATACTGAGGCCAACATTTATAACCAGAGGCTATACACCATCCACACAGAGAGCAGGCAGGGTCTGGTGAGTGTCAAAGCTGTTGTCCTCAGACCATTCAGGAGTACATCAGTAAGACAGGATCCAAATATGAATGTTGAAAGAATGCCTGGTATATCAGCAGATGTGGGATGAAGATCAAGCAGAGTAAATGCCCTAGCAAGACAAGATTCTGCATGGGGTGTACTCTTGAGAAATAACTGAGGTGTCTGACACTGGGAAATCCTTCCAATAGTTGGAAAGGACTGGACTAAAAGACAGCACTGAAGCACTGATCCTAACAGCACAAGAACAGGCACTAAGCACCACATCTATAGAAGCATGGATTTACTACACCAGACAAGACCTGGAGTGCAGGCTATGCAGTGAGGCCTTGGAAACAACCCTGTTGATTTTGTCTGATTTTGTTGTGTGGTAGACCCATACTTCTTATGCTGCTATGCTGAGTGCTTCAGTGGCAGATGTACAATGTAAACAAGAACAGCATTTATTGAATGGTATAACCAAATTGCTGTCATTGTGTATAGAAACATTTGTAAGTATATGGGCTAGACCCTCTCAAGTCCAGATCTGGGGTGTGTGTGTGTGTGGAGGTCATTGAGAATAATAGAACTAACATCTTGTGGGACTTTCAGATCCAAATGGACAAGAAGGTACTTCATGGTAATAGACAAGGACCAGGAGTAGTGATAGATGTAGTGGTATCAGCAGTATCAGGAAGGACACTGTAGAAGTACCAGGGCCTAAAGGTAGAACTAGAGTGGGTGTGGAAAGTAAAAGCCAAAGTAGCCCCAGTAGTAGTAGCAGCTCTCAAAGCTGTGATTCCTAAACTGGGAGAGTAGCTCCAACAGACCCCAGGAACGACATCAATTCTCTCTGTCCAGAAGTGTGCAGAGCCAGGAAAAACTGAAATACTGCACAGAACCCATGGTAGTTGACAAAGAATGAGGAAGACACATACCATCCATAGGGACAAGAAATAATTTTTATATATATATATTCCATAGAGTTCTCATATGAAAAATTATGGACACACTATATTCTATGAATTCTAATAAATACTTTCTCTGCATATGAGTATGTCTATTGTTTTATGTATTTTTTCACAATACATAATGTCTGTTTAGGATATGTTAGTAACTAATATTAAGAAACATTTGTTATTTCAGGGAAGGTATCAATCAAGATTTGCTTCAGCTTTCTCCCTCTATTACCGAACAGTTTATTGATTTGCTGTGTCGGTATGATGCTGACCAGGTCTTAGAGACTTTGAAGTTCCTGGAGTCCTATAGACTGGAAGAGACAATTCAGGTAATGTGTGTGAATACGATGAAACTAGATTCAGTTTTGTAAGATCTCCTATTAAAATCAATTATATTATTTTACACTGTTTACACTGTTACACAAGTATCTTTCTTTACGCAGTTAATATTGTAGGCCCCATCTCCACCACATCATACTGTTCTCTCAAACCTATTCTGTTGTCTACTGTATGTGTGAAGCATGGGCTTATCTAAGCTTTTCTCTATGGAAATTGGAACTCAAAATTATCAAACTCTTATCGTAATCCTATGTACTAGCCTTCCTCGAAACTAAACTTGTTTGTATCAATGTACATATATAGACTTGCAAAATTCAGATATTCATCTTTAATATGTGGGTGTCTAGCACTAGGCAAAAGGAAACTGTGCAACCTTTGAGGCTTACTCCCTCACTACACTAATTTGAACTTGTTTACAGCTAAATGTTTTTGAGTAGGAAATTTCCAAGCCAATGTAACTTGAACATGATCTGACAATCTAAGTTGTCAAAAATTCTATACAGGCACTTGTTAGATTACCGTTGTTTAGCTTGGTATAATTTTAGGAAGAACTTTGTCCATTCAAGATGTGATCCCTTTTTTGCTTCAAATTTTTGTTACATTTCTATGACAATGAAATGTTGAACTGCTACAATTCAAGAAACAACAACTACTGAAACATGAAGATAGGTATCTGAAATTATAAGGGGGAAGACACCAGAGATTGTAGGTACATATTACAGAATTCTGTATAACTTCCTTTTGTATATTTTTAAAATATATATCTGGTTCAGTCACTGGGACCGGAGGTTATGTCTTCCAAGCTGTCATACTCATGCTGGAGACCATCCTGCTAGAGAGAAGTTCCCTGAGGATGGGCTTTAGCACGAGTCCGAAAGCTTGGAAGACAAAACCTCCGGTCTCGGTGACTGACCCAGATTGGATCCTGCAACATTATCGTGGGACATGTATATTTGCCTTCATCCATGAAAAATGAAAAAAGAAATTGAAAAGGGATCAGGGTGATGCCAGGTAACTAAGCTTTTGCAAATTGTTACCTACCTTCTCTTTAATTTGCTTCTCTTTCTTCTACTGTAATGAAAAATATAGAAGGTTAATTGTGCAGGAAATTTTTAGCCTTGCAAAATGAGAGATATGAGGTTGTATCCCCCCAGAGGTAATCCAGAATATCCAAATAGTGAATGTTTTCTGCATACAAATTGCTAAAATTAATGTTTGGCATTTTATGCAGGTCACCCAAAAATATCAACTCCATGAGGCTTCTTCTTACTTGCTTGAAAAGAAAGATGACATTCCTGGTGCCTTCTTAATTATGCTTGAGGTATAACAGAGTGGAAACTTCATTGTGAAATGGCAAGGGGGATTTTTTCTTTTTCTTTAGAAAAAAAATTAAGCTGAACCAAAAATTAACATTGGGGGTGGTCAATGTTGTATGCATTAAAAATCTAGAATTCATTGGACTTAATGTATATATCTACCAAATTTGAATTAAGCTGTCAAGTTGATTTTTATCTTTAGAAGAAGCTTTATTCTTATTCACATCTGATCATAATTTTAAATTGAAAACAGATGTTTGTAAGACCTGTTAGATTTATTATGTGGGTAAATATATGAACTGTCACTTTGTCACTGCAGTTCTTACTGAGAGCATAGGTAGATCACACACACATATATATAACACAAAATGTGTTTTTTTCTTAGTGGTTACAAAGCAAGCTTTCAACACTGACTTCTGGAGATAAAAGTAAGTTTCGAAACAGATTTATTTGTGCATTTTGAAAAAAATTCAATGTTATATTAAATGTTTCTGTTATTCAGTCAGAATCAAGACTAGGCTTTGTAGACATTTATTAATTTTTATTTCTCATTTCCAAAGAGCTATTACATGTAAGCCATATTCCTCGTTGATATGATTAATACTCTTCCATATATATTTTAATTGCCTTAAGTACAAAATTATATCTAATTACTGATTCTCTCTAATTTAAATTTCAGCACAACTTCCTTTACTAAAAGATATTGAAAGTACCTTAGCAAAAACAATTGCACTTTGCCAGAGGAATTCACACAAATTTAATCAGCAGGAGCGAGAAGTAAGTATTCCCATATAATCTGGCTTTAAAAAAGGGATGCATTTGTTTCCCATAAAGCTACTTTTTTGTAACGTTAAGGTAGACTTTTAGCTACCATCACATATTTCATCTATCTTCCTATCACCCTTTTTGTAAAGTCAATAATAACCTTAACATCAGCATGCCTTGCCCTACTAGACCTGATTCCAAAAGGTATGCTGTGAAATGTTAGTAGTGAAGTTGGCTGGGGTAGAGAAATTGCGTTGAGATTGTCTGCAACCAAAATGTCCTGGGTGCATTACGCAATGCAAGTTGGGAGGCTGGGAAATGATGGTAGCAGCAGTCTCTAAAATAGCTTTCTCAATACAGTGTATTGGGAGATACGTTGCTTTTGTCACTTAGATGAGGGAGAAAGTCTGTTTCCCAAGGGGCAACCAGGCACTTATCCTTTTCATTTTATAGCGGTATTGGTGCTGCTTTGCAGCAGATACAGGCATTGGCACATCCAGGGACAGAAGCAAGATACTCTGTGTGAGACTGATGGAGGTTATTTTTTGTGCAACTCAGATTCCTCTTGTTTTTAGGCACTGTGGTTTCCACTTCTAGAGGCAATGTTGTCACCCCAAAGATCTGCACTGCTACCCCGTTACTCTGAATGTAAGCATGTTTGTCTCCTTTTTTGTCCAAGAAGAGATATCCAAGATAAAATTTCTGTGATAAAATCATGAATTTGAGCCTGGTATGACTTGATACTTGAAGCATGATTTTGGCAACATTTTTTATCAGTAAAGATTCTGGAGCTATCTTCTTTTGCATTTAAATGTAGCTATTGAGTTTGTTTATTTATCAAATTTCTACATTATTCATCTCGCCTATGTAATATTTACGTTAGTCTACCTTTGCAAAGGTAATTTTAATTTTGGGAAATCCTTCTGAAAATGCAATTAGGTGAGGTAGATATATGAGCACCGTAAAATGCTAAAATTAAATGCAAATTTAATTTTAAACATTTTTGAAAGTACCCAACATCTCTCAGTATCACCATATCTTGCGAAATTTTAATGTTCTCAAATGAAATTGTGTAAGATTTCAGCTTTCAGCCTTATGTGAAGTTCCACAAATCTCAGTAGTGAAATCACTGAAAACTTCTACATTTTAAAAATTTAACATTATTTTTTGTGTTGCATGATCCTGTAAAACTTTGCTATTTGCTGCCAAGAAGGCTACTTACCCCTGAATTAATACACTAATGAGATTCCAGTTCAATTATTCACAAAAGGAAAAATTCACTAGCCACATACATCATTCTTATTAATTGTATTCACCATTGAGACAAAAATTACAGACTTAAATCAATTCATTGCTATGAGTTTTATTGTCATATTTGTTCTTTAGATTTGAAGAATTTGACAATGCAAGTATTGAACAATATGACAACATTCATTGCTCTGCCATTAATTTTGCAGAGAATCCTACAGGTGAGTTGTAGCAAATAATATTGTTACCTTGAAAACTCTTAATGTGCATTGTAAAGCTACATGTTATGTTGCATTCTCTTTTGCTTGATATGAAGCATAGTATTGCTTCAAATTCATACTGATATTGGAAATAACATATATATGTTAGAACAGTACTGCATACTTTTTGAACAAAGTGCAATCCAGTGGTGAGAAAAGTGAAGTTTTCACTTAGGCAAGAAATAAAAAGCCCAATTATAGAATAAATAGTATGTGGCTCCACAGCAGTAACTGTGAGAGGGAATTAGGAGTCCTAGTGGACAGCCACTTGAATAGAATAGAATAGAAAAACAGAGTTGGAAGGGATCTTGGAGGTCTTCTAGTCCAACCCCCTGCCTAAGCAGGAAACCCTACACCACTTCAGACAAATGGTTATCCAACATCTTCTTAAAAACTTCCACTGTTGGAGCATTCACAACTTCGGAGGCAAGTTGTTCCACTGATTAATTGTTTTAACTGTCAGGAAATTTCTCCCTAGTTCTAAGTTGCTTCTCTCCTTGATTAGTTTCCATCCATTGCTTCTTGTCCTACCCTCAGGTGCTTTGGAGAAAAGCTTGACTCCCTCTTCTTTGTGGCAACCCCTGAGATAGCTTGACTCCCTCTTCTTTGTGGCAACCCCTGAGATATTGGAACACTGCTATCTTCCCTAGTCCTTTTTTTCATTAAAGTAAACATACCAAGTTCCTGCAACCGTTCTCCATATGTTTTAGCCTCCAGTCCCCTAATCATCTTTGTCACTCTTCTCTGCACTCTTTCTAGAGTCTCCACATTATTTTTTACATCGTGGTGACCAAACTCAATGCAGTATAGGAACACCCAAATACCAACATGTTGGGGAAATATTAAAAAAAAAAATTCTGAATACCGATCATCAATTAAATGGGTTCTTCTGCAAAATTCAGTCCTCTTCAACTTTTTATTAATGACTTAAATTGAAGGAATCCTTATCAGATTTTCTAACACAAATATTTTTTACAAAGCTAAAATGACATTCAATAAAATTCATATTAAGACCACTTTATTGTAATTCATCCAGAGAATGAGAAGTAAATTAAGATGCTGAATGTCTATGGAGATATGTTTTAGTTTAATTTCTTCCCATATAGCTACTGTACAGCTTTCTCAAGAGAAGCCTTAAGTGAATGCCAGTTTTCCCAAAACTAATTTTGTTCAGCTAGTTTAGCCTAAAATTCTGCTTATAACAATGTTAGGATACTAGCTGATTCTATTTATAACAAGAGGAAATGTTCTGCTTTTCATTTTATGAATCAATTATTTCCAATGTCCACAGAAAAGAAATATAAGAAAATGCTTTACAAAACAGAAGATTTTCTAAACTAAAAAACACATCTTTGAAGAAGTCATTTTTTTTATTATTGCCAAGAAACTATATTCAGCATTTCCATACAGATGAGAACTGCAACTATCTTTTCTGAAAGGGCAATTTTATTCATTTAATTTGTTGCACCTGTATGAGTAGAAATGCATAGAACCATAACCTTCACAAATCAGTGGGAGTTTGCATGCCGATTTGGCAATTTTTTTGCTCAAAAAACCTATATTTTGTTCAAATGTATTTATTAGAATATAAAATAATAGGGTTAGAAGGGACCTTGGAGGTCTTCTAGTCCAAACCCTTGCCCATGGCAGGAGATACTGTACCATTTTGGACAAATGAACGTCCAGTCTCTTCTTGAAAATCTTCAATGATAGCACATCCACAATTTCCGAAGGGAAGCCATTCCACTGATAAATTGTTCATTATTTATTTATTAAACTTATATTCTACCTGACTCTAGATGATTTTCAATCTGCTGCGATGATGGGCTAGTCCCATTATGACAAGCCAGTTCCTCAGATAGGGTGGATGCACAGATAACTTGAATTGGACCTGGAAGCACACTGGTAACCAATACAATTTGTAAACAGCAATGTAACATGGGCCACCCTAAGGGCTTCAAGAACTACCTATACAGCTGTGTTTTGCACCAACAGAAGCTTCTGGATACTCTTCAAGAGTAGCTCCATATAAAGTGCATTGCAGTAGCCCAAATGTGAGATGACCATGGCTTGAGTGAGTGCATGGACTCCCAATTCAGGAAAGGATGCAGCTGGGGCACAACACAAGCACAAAAGCTCTCCTAGCTACAACTACCATCTGTTCATTGAACAGGAGTCATGAACCCAGGAGAATCTCCAAATTATGCACCAAACCTATTTGGGATAATGCAACCCCATCCAGAACTGAATGTGTTAAAGTCCTGTAACCCCAAGCTCTACACACCCAAAGCCACTCGGTCTTACCAGGGTTCAACTGAAGTCTGTTGTCCCCTGTGCAGACCCCTACCAGCCTGCAGGCATTCTGAGAAGGCAGCAACAGCCACACTTGGGTCACCCAGGATGGAGATGTAAACTTGAGTATCATCAACATTGAGGGGAACCTCATCCCAGGATGGTGAATGATCTCACCCAATTTCATGTGGATGATCTCACCCAGTGGCTTCATGTGGATGTTAAAAAGGAGTAGAGGGGATATCAAACACATCACAAAGGAGTGGCCATGGACTGGAACTCTCACTCCCTATCTACACCGATTGGGACAAAGAAAGGAGTCAAACTAGCACAAGACTGTGCAATCCAACCTCACAATCCATAGTCAACCCAAAGGGGTTCCATGGTTAATGGTATCAAAGGCTGCTGAGAAGTCAAGGTGAACAAGGATGGATCCATTATCCCATGCTACTCACTAGAAATCATCAATTGCAACCAATGCTGTTTCGGTCCCATAACCGGGTCTGACAAGAAGAGATCTAGATAATCCTTTTCATCCAGGACCCTCTTAAGCGAACATGTAACCACCTTCTCTACCATCTTTCCTAAAATGGTAGTTTGGAGGCTGAATGGAAATTGTCCAGACAGATGGGATCAAGAGATGATTTTTGAGGAGGGGCAAACCAGGGCGTCCTTAAAAGTTCCCAGAAGCATCCTCTCTGTAGTGAAGAATTTGTCACTGCCTGAACCTGCCTGGCTGCCACCATCCTTGACTTTCACCTAATTGACATGTGGTTGCACTGACAGTATCAAAGACCTTGTCCATTTTATCAGGTTCAAGAGGGTCAAATTGTTCCAAGATAACCAGATAAGAGCTTTCCAGACAGTAGGGTTTAAGAGCATCTCTAAATTATATCCAGTCGGATTCATCCCTTGTTTTCCTCTAGCAGCACTCTAGATGTCTCTTAATTGTTTTTAGAACTCGTAGTTCCTCCATGATATAAGAGCCTTGGTAGTACAGTGGTCTAAACACCCTGTTATTAACACCAGCTGCCTGCATTTACTGCAGGTT
>JANHFK010004641.1:242535-252818 GCA_036250565.1 Sibynophis collaris
GTAATCTAGGCGAGAGGTGACCAGGGCATGGGTGACTGTGCGCAGAGCATCGCGGTCCAGAAAGGGTCGCAACTGGCACATCAGGCGAACCTGATAGAAAGCGCCTCTGGCCACGGCTGTCAGGTGTTCATCCAAGGGCAGCCGGGCATCTAAGAGGACTCCCAAATGGCGAGCCCTCTCTGCAGGGGCCAATGTTTCGCCCCCGATAGTCAATTATAACAGCTATGTTTCTAGTCCTACAATTAATTGTGTATGGCTTCCTTTTCAACATTTTTTTCTTGGATACACTAACCATTTTTTTAGTTCTACTCTTTTTCAAACCTGTTTCCATGTCTAACATACTCCCAGCAGCATATCCTCACTTCCGTTTTATAATCTTTTTAAAATTTTAATTCTAGTCCCTCTGCTTTAGTATTTAGTTCTTTCATCCACTTCCAAAACAGGTTTTTTTTTTAATTTCATCAAAAATGCTGTACTTTATTTTATATACATTGTTTAGTTTTAACAGTCCTTTCTGTCTTAGACTACTGTGTGTTCTTTGTAGCTATCCTTTCTTTTTCTTCCTCGCATTTTGCCACAAGTGCAGAAACTGCTTTTTTCTTGTTTCTTTTCCTGGATCAACCAAGTGCCACTGAGCCTGACTCTCTCATGGACTGAGACAGAGCAATTGGCCCAAGTCACCTTGTTGACTTCCATGCCTAAAACAGGATTAGAATTCATATTTTCTTGATTTCTTGCCTAGTGTCTTAACTACTAGAACACCACTACTAGTCTCTCTATTCTTTGCAACTATCTCTCTGTACAGAATACACAATGTATTTCTCTTAAACTTCACAGCAGCCATTCTCCCTCGTGCATTTTTTTTTCATCTGCAGCCTCCTTCACTTCATAATTCCACCAGCTCTTTTTTTCTGTGCTAACTTTTAACATTTTTTTCATTCTTTCTAAACAACTTCCATGTCATCTTTCCTTGTATCAATTTCCATTCATTCTTTTGGGTAATCTTCTAACACGTTTTCATACAAGTATCATAGTTTCTTTTCCTGTTGTTATTCTGCTTTTATCTTTAAATTTCTTTCACTTCCTTTTCTTCCACATCCCTTTTTTCATTCAGTTGTATCCATAACACAGGCACAATTTCCTGCTGACAGGGCACAATAGCAGTCCATTGGTGCATGCTTCGTCGGAAATTGTTTTACCCCACAGTAGTTCCGTAAAAGGCTCCAATTTTATAATTATTTAAAATAACCCTCATTTTGCACGGTAAGAAAACACAAATCTTACTTTTTCTTTTCAGTAGGAAAGTTCCTATCAATAAAATGGTGTAAGTATTTTATTATTCTCCTTTTAATGGATTTTCTGAAAAGAAAACTGATGGAAGAAGCAGGTGGAAAACTGGGAGGGTTACAGATGGAAAACAACTTTGCCTGAACTACTGTTAAATTTTGTGAAAAAGGAAGAGGATTTGTGTAGTAAAAATCTTGTGTGGAGGCACCTGTACAATCATCAAGCCTACCAAAAATAATAGCATGCTGACTGGGGAATTCTGGGCACTGAAGTTTACACATCTTAAAAGATGCCAAGTCTGAAAAACACTAATACACATTGTCCACATGGCAATTATATTTATTCTTTCATTAAAAGAGAAAGAGGACAATTTCATATCTTTACCACCCAACTGATGGCATTACACATTTTATTTCAGATTGGTGAAAGAGCATTCTGCAGTTCCTTCTTTTTGTTGATAATTGCAAATACTACCCAAATGCCGTTGCTTTTAAGGTACAAGTGATAAACACTTGATATGGAAAAACAGAAGTTAAAAACTGTAATATATATAAAACCAAAAATGTAGCTCAGTGCAGGTAACTAGAAAAACAGAATAAAAATATTCTTGTCTGATGGCAGGATAATGAATTTGTTACCAGGCAAGAATCATTGGAAAATGCAGGGGCTCAACATCAAGAAGACCCTCTTTCTAGTTGCCAGTGAGATATTCTGATGACCGAGGGCATCTGGTAGAATACATTTTGATAATGACCCAATATAAATGCATGCTCATTCTGATATTGTAGAACTTAGTAGAAACTAAGGGTATGTTTTCTGATCGGACAATGGAATATGACACTGAGAATATACTGATTCAAAAGTAACTCTAAGAATAGCAGACATATGGCGGCAGCTTGTGAAAATCTGGGTTTGTTTATAAATCTCTCCAATAACTAGACAGATAAGCATAAGCAGCAGCTAATTACTAGTATCTGATTATTTAAAGATGGGAAAATATTTACAAGTAATTGGAAAATAAATGCAATTTGGAAGAGTATGCTTTTTTCTAAAAACGATCTTTTCCCTAAAACACATCCTGCCTTCCACAAGCGTTTTGTAATTTGGCATAAAAAGGACTGAATATTTTTCATAAGTGAAAACTGAGATTTTATGATGTTTAAAAGGATTAATTAGATTATGGGTTCCCGTAGAACGGTCCTCTCCTCCCACCCTGAAAATATTATTTTCCAACACAAACATGATAAACACAGCTACCTTCTCCATAAACAGATGTTTTGTTTTTCTATGTGGAAGTGGCAATTCAATATTGCCCCTCTAGACTCACCAGGAAAAAGTTAGGAAATAAACCAAAGTCACCTACTAGAGAAAATGAGAATTACTGTTTGTGCCCAGAGCAACTTCCATAATATCACAGATAACAATTTTGAACACTAAAGTATGCAAGGCTAAGCTGGAAAAGGTGGATGATTTTATGGCTCCAAAGGAGACACTTTACTTCTTGGATTCATGATAGACCGCAGACAGGGAGGAAAGGGGAGGGGCTTGTGGGACTATGGAAAATGAGAAATTGTATTGTTTTGCACACAGACTCCATTTCTGAATAGTGAGATGTTTTAGGGATTCAAGTGTTCACAAGAGGTCTAATTTCCTTAGAAGGAGCCACCATAAATATATGTGATATATGGCTGAACTAATTAACCAGAGCTTCACAGCATGTTGATAAATTCCAGTTTCCCATTAAAAATTATGGCAAACCTTTAATGCTATTGGATTTCCTGCATTTAACAAAGTTAGCTGCCTGCTGTCTTCTGAGATCTAGTTTCAGAATACCTGAACTTCCTATAAACTTCTATTGCCCATCAAAGCAAGGGAGAAAAACACAATGAGTCATTATAATCACTTTCTTGGGGCATTCTACTTCTCCTTGAAATGTTTGCAGGTATCAACTAACTTTTGAGGCCCTAAAGCTTTATATAGCCTCCGGTGACATTTTTACAGTATCATAATACCCTGTAAACAAAACAGCTAAATATTAATGGCATAGTTTCTTGTCATTTTGAAGCAGAAAAAAAATTAAAAATGGACTTAACTTGATTAAATACAGAATTTTTTTAAAAAGACACCCGGAATATACAGTAGATGAAACCAATATAGATTGACTCTCTTTATATTATAGAGACCTGCCCACTTTGTATCATCAACCCCCTCACTCTAGCCCTTACTTCTTAGAAAATGTTACCAGTGGCCTTAAACTGTATTACTACAGGTACATGCACTAGATTACCTATACAAATCCTAGCAAATGGACGATTTTCTGCATCACACATATGGCTTGGTGGGATGTTAGATATTCATGGTCTGTGTGTTATGGTTAGGGCAGGACTCTTAAAATTACACCAAAGTTATTCCCTTCGACATATGCATTCACAAAGTTTCTAATACTTCATTTTCATGTGTGCAATACTGAGGAAACTGATTTCACCCCAAACATAATAAGGGCCCATAAAACATCCTTCAAAGTGTAAAATAACTCTTCTAAAATGATGCTTGTTCGCTCTCTTTTGCATATATCATATACAGAACAAAAGCAAATCCTTAACAATATTTTAATTATATGGATATTATCATTGATGTAACCTGTTACCCTAGTTATTAAGAGAGAAATCCAACTGAATACAACAGGATTGCTATGCGAATATATGAAGATTAATATAATTATTCAATCTACAGTACAAACTTTAACAACTTATACATTTGTCTATATTTGAGAAATCATGAATATGTGAAGAACCTTAAGAATCCTTAAGAATATCTTTAGTTACTCAGGAACACACACATAAAACTAAATCCAAACGAAAATGGTAGATGATCACATGTGAGATTCTGAAGTAAAAAATAAAGACATTATGTTAATTCATATTTCTGTTGTTTTATTTTCTCTAATCACATTAGTAGTTCCATGTCATGACTGATTCTGCTAAATGCTAACAGGGTTTACCATGACCTCAATCTGTTCAAAATAATCACAAAAAAGGGATAATTTAATAAAATATTTTAAATCTATTTCAAAACTCTTTATCTGAATGTAATTTTTGCAGTGTATCAAAATAATAATTAAAAATGTTTTCAAGTAATAATAGAGTGAAAAAATAATTAATATGCCATTTTGTAATACTGAGTCTCATTAACTAGTAGAAGGGTTTAAGAAAAATACCATTGAGCCATTATATTATCTACACTGATGAAGAATCACTGAATTTTTTTTAATACAAGGACTTTAATCTAGGTAGCAGCAGTAAATACCTTCAAGGGAATAATGAGCTGATGTGTGGCGAGAGTGGTCCCTGCAAGTCTTAAAATGCATTCATTCTTGAAACAGACCACATAGTTTTTCAAAAGATTTCCTGAACTCAAATAATTTTATACATGTGAAAAATCTTTCTGAATTCACAGTTGCTAAATATCTTTACAAAGTAGATTCTACAATGGAAACCTTGGTATGATTATTATAAAATCATGATTTACACCCCTAAAACTTAGAAATATATTAATGTGTTTGTGTCTCTCTGTGTGTATATGTGTATGGGTGTGTGCATGTGCATGCATGTACATGGACATGTATGTAGACATGGATAGATGAGAGAGAGAGAAAACATCTTAAGAAAATAACAGGTATCTTACATGATTTGCTTTATGATTAAAATAATGTCTAATATGAAATCTCTTGAGTTTCATACAGTTGAATATGTTAAAAGCTTGCTTTTTAGCAGTGGATTGATAAAAGATAATATTTGAAAAAGTTAGTACAGGAAATGTATCATTTTTTGCATTCCACTGTGTTGCTTTTACAAAAAAACCCGGTTTTAACTTGGAGGAGAAAAACCCTATTATCAAACTCTAAAGTAAAAATCAATGCATTATGCAAAATTAATCCTTCTCTATGGAAAACTGAAATGGAGGTTTGATTTTAATCCTTGATTTTGTTCCACATCTGTTCACTTGTACAACCCCACTTCCTTTTCCTTCATCATAAATGTAAATGAAAGTACAGAATAGCATAAACAGGTGTGAGCTGTGAAAAAGATATTCGCCCGATCAGTTAAATTCTGATTAATTCTAAGAGTTTCCACATTCAACTTGCTTCCAGTTTATAACTACAGTATGTCAAGAATCTGATCATCAATATTGTGTAATAGCTTAGTGAATTTACAATATTATTGTTAGTCAAGTGTGTAAATTATTGGATGGAAATGTTGCTATGAATTACCTTCCGAAATTATAGCAAACTATTGCCAAAAACATTTAGCAGTGCAGAACTGATATATATACGTTATCTTATTAATGCAATTAATAGCATTTTTCATTGTCTCAATCATAAGTATACTTCTATGGGAGCTAGTGTGTTTTAGTGGTTGTTTGTCTTTGAACCCAACACTCTCTCTTAATTTAGTCTATCTCACAAAGTGGTTTGTGTGGGGAAAAAAGTAGAGGAGGGTATGCTATGCTCTTCAAGAAGAAGGGTGGGATATCAATTTAACATATCAAATCAAATTTTAATAACATATATACATTAAGAATCTACCAGTTAGAAACACCTTACACTGCTTGGAAACTCTCAGCAGAAAAAGATTTCTGGTAGCTGAAATAATAATTATTTGCTGTTTTAAAAAACGGTCATACAAATTATGTTCTTTCTAAGATACACTCAAATAAGAACTTTCTTTATTAGTATTAGTTGGAAAAGTGTCATACATGGGCAAAGATGTGTTTCAGAATAGTAAGGTGATTATTAATATTTCAAAAATTACTTTGTATAGGTATTTCTAATAGCCTAAATATTATAACAGAACTGAGTAGATCCTAGGAACAGAATGGAGCCCAACATGTTTCTAGGGCAATCTTTCCTGACTTGCTATAATATGGTTCAGAACTTCTGTAAGGAAATTATCACTGAGAAATGCACAGAAAGTATAATCTGACACATTTGGAGAATATTTTGCCTGAAAAAGACACTCTGAGAGATAAAAAATATATGTGGTACTGTAACAAAATCAAAAAGTGTTGAAGTGCCCTCTGCAAAAGAGAACATTCATTATGGGAGACCCGTTACATCCAGTGAATTGTAGTATTTCAGGGCAAAATAAATAATCAATAAAGCACGTAAACATGTGGGGCCATTCTAAAATACTCAAAGGTTATTGGTTATCTCAGATTCTGGGAACCAAAAATATATCAGAAATATCCTAAAGTGTACTCCTAGCATAAACCTCATAATCCAGGAATTGGAACCATTGGTCTTCAAACCTTCATAAACAGCAGCCCCCAGCAGCCCTTCAAGATTAAGGATGCTACAAAATGCATTTTATTGGCATCGAGAAAGCTCCATATTCCCTACTCTGCTACAACTGAGTAGTAAATTTGGGCTTTTAGATTAACTAGCTGTATTGTTTCATGGGTTAGAGACTGTGGATCAGGTGCCTCAGATTTTGTTTTTTTTATTGTATTTGGTTTTTATTATTGTTGTGAGCTATTCAGAATTGTGTTTTACAAGATGGACAATCGAAAAGTGATTTAAATAAATAAATATTTACAACATAGGATTTCCTTATAAGAAATGTTCCATATCAAAAAATCAGAAAACATTACTGTCAGAAATGCTGCACACAAGTAGTAGGATTACAGTATAGCATCTTCATGTTTATAAACTACTGTTATTAATACCTGGGAGATTAATTAGCAAAATAATATGAAAGTTTTATTTCCATCTGTCTTTCAGTTTAAGTCCAACCATCAACTTCTGTTCTATGGTTTATTCAAATATTAAAATGTTCTAATTCTAGTTTGGCCTCAGTTACATTACTAATTATAAAAAATTAAAATTAAAATTGAGAGATCACTTAAAATAATATGTTATGAAATTGGTCCCAAATCAACTCTTCGTTGGTAACTAATATCTCTCTCCTCAGTATACCATGGGTACAGACAGATTATATTGCCAGGCTGTAGGTATGCTGAGGCCATATAGTATGAAGCTAGCATGCAACGTTCTATACAAAGACCTGAAAACATTTTATGGAGCTCTAAAAGTAGTACATATTAAAATTGCAAAATAGTCAGGCATAACTTTGTAAAAAAAAAAAAAGTAAAAATATTCCTTTGCTGTACCTTGAAAACTTTCCAAAACAGATGTCCCATTAACTCCAAGCAGAAACAATTAATTGTAATTGAATAAATATATACACATATTCTGATTATCTATTACCCAGATCTGGAAGTTGCAAATAATTTCTTGACTAAAAATATATTTAATTATGCAGTATTCCTGAGGGGGCTGTGTTTACGTGCCAAATCCATGAGAATATTTTTTAACTATTTGCATCTGTTTCTCTCAAGAGGTAAAAAAAAAATCAGAAACCTAAGGAAGACACTGTGGTACTTCAAAGTCTTCTTTGGATTTCTGAACATTTTCATTTCCTGAGAATTCACATATAAGATGAAAGAAAACCCCCGAAACAATCAAACCCAAGGTCTTTAATTGAAAATTATTATTATTGTTATCTACCATTTTAAACTGAAGTTCCTAGAAAGTGTTGCTTTTGTATAACCCTGTAAGAAGACATTCACATTCCTTGCTGTTTTTGTCCTATGTCTGCAGCTGTGCTTAAGTCCTGTTCCTTCCCCAGGGAGGGATGCAAAACACGACATATCATTCTACACCTTGTTTTTGCCTCTTCACTGGCAAAACCTCTCCCAAGGTTCCACATCTGTCTTTACAAAAATAAGTGAATTAATACAGACACATGGAGTCTCTCCCAGAAATAAAAAAAGATGTTCCAATTCAGATTTGAATAAAACTATTGCTTCACTTAGTTCAAAGTCTTTACAATTCCTGGTAATTATGCTCATGTTTGGGGCAGGCCTATTTTCTAGCTCTACCAAGAAATGAGACCCATTACCAGGGGCTTAATATGGAACCACAGTAGATACCATTCTTGCCTCTCTGTGTGCTTGATAAGAATCAACCCTAACTTAATGGCACATAATCAATTGGCCTCATCGGTGTATAATACTACCAAAAGCCAAAAGCTAAATCTGACATAATTTTTGTTGTGATTTCCACTTGGAATATATATGTTAAAAGAAAACCTGCCATGTTTTTAGTGAGTAGATGCAGGAGGCTGTGCAGAAATTCTAAGCTCAGTCATATATGGGATCCCTTGGATTGAATGTGTTATATATATATATATATATGACTTATATATATGACTTATATATATGACTATATATATGATTTATAGGAACACAATTTGGATTTTAGAAGATGCACCCCAACCTGCTGTGACTATGGTGCTTGAAAATGGAGAAAATAAACTCAGCCATTTGATCAGAAGCATTAAAGCAGTAAATTCAGATAGGCTTGATTGTTTGATAGTCTGCAAATAAAAACATTGTCTTGAGCAATCAGTGAACACTACTATGGATTACATAATTCATTTTTTGAAGAAAACTGTTCTGCTCAGATATAGTTTATTGCTGAACATGGTACCAGAAGGGAAGATAACACATAATTCAAGAATAGTAATCAATTGGATACTTCTGCAATCAAGACATAGGAAGATGACAAATTTCATCTGAAGAATTGTATGTTTTATTGCCATTTGCTAGCATATTGATGCACTACTAGAAAAGAAAAACTGATGAAAACACAAGGACACCAAAACAAGTAGAAATTCAGATGTGGACAGGTGCAGTTAACTGATAATTTTACACTTTCTTTTGAGATAGGCAGCTTTCATACGGAGACAAAATAACTTCTAATTTACAAATAAAAAATACTTTAAAAAAACAGAAAACAAAATAATTTGCACATTATTCTAATTTGCACAAGCTCTAGAACTTGAGTCTAGCAGATGATGCTGTCCCTGTGAATGGGGAAAAAACCCTTGGAGCTTTGAACGAGAACAATGGCATCCTTACAGAGAAAACATAAAGTGCTATTTATCTGCTGCAACAATCCCTTTGCTCCGACTTCCAGTTTTCTGGCTTTGGATAATGAAGTGGCTACAGCAAGCTGCTGACATTTGGTTTGTGACTAGTTTCCAGACAGATAACATTACTTCTGCTTATTGCCATTTCCCCTGCAGATAAAAGTGGGAAGTGAGTTATATGTTTACATTTTATAATCCCCCCCTCATCCCATCTTTTACTCTAGATGATCATAAACTATTAAGGAGCTATTAGTCAATTAGAAAATCTAATCTGGATACAAAGAAAAGATGAGCCAACAACAGTCTTTATCTAATACAACCAAACTAAGGGAATCAATGAAAACTGTCTAACTTGAAAATGAGACTGTTAGTATAAGGCATAAAACCATTCCATGACAATCTCGGGCTAATTCTTCAAGCTATATATCAAATTACATATGCAGCCACAGAAGAGATATAATCCAACTGCAAGCTTCCCTTACTATTATTTACATTATTTTATGCAAACTACAACAATTGGCTCAAGGTTTAGAGAGCTGCAGCCTCCAAATATAGAGTTACAATTCCCAGCATCCCTCAACATTGATTAATACTGGTTGGAGCTACATCAGGAGGGCCACACACGTTCTCTAAATAAAAGATTGAATGGGAAAAACCAAGAGGTTTTTTTACTGTCCATAGTACCGAAGGATGACTCTACTTCTTGTCTACTACAGGAATCTATGACTTCAGCAGTTATAGTATAGTAAAGAAAAAAGAAAAAAAAAGAGTTAAGCTGCTTCTGATGGCTACGGGTGGCTCAGCTAAGTGGTTTGCTACCTTTCATTGCCTCCCCCGATCAAGATCTAGCAAAAGGGTAAATGATGAAGAGGAGGAATGTATTCCTTATGTAGCGGGTGCGTCGTCCCCGCTACGGTGCTGCGCGGCGATCGGGGCCCCGGGATGCCCGCAGCACTCAGCCGATCCCGCCGCTCAGCTGATTGGCGCGATCGGCGCTGGCGCCCT
>JANHFK010004641.1:306570-317317 GCA_036250565.1 Sibynophis collaris
GGAGGACTCTTCCTCTGATCCCCAACCCCCCCCACCGGCGCAGTAGGATACCATGGTTGATGGTATCAAAAGCCGCCGAGAGGTCTAATAGGACTAGGATAGAGAACATCCTCTATCTCTAGCCCTCCAGAGATCATCATTCATTTAAAGTCATTCAGAGTTATAATGGCGATGAGCAAGGAGAATTATCATGAATGAGGGCGAATATACATGCCCAAGATAATGTTGCAGGATCCAATCTGGGCTGGTCACTGGGTCACTACTAAGCATTGTCATGCTAATTACAAAGTGAAAAAATTCACATGATTCTATCCAATTTATGACATCAATTCTGGCTGCATTTATTAAGCAAATCACTGTAGATTGTTAAGCATGACAATGCTTAGTAGCGACCCAGTGACCAGCCCAGATTGGATCCTGCAACATTATCCTGGGCATGTATATTCGCCCTCATTCATGATAATTCTCCTTGCTCATCGCCATTATAACTCTGAATGACTTTGAATGAATGGTTGAAAAGCAAGACCAACTATAATTTGAATGATTTTGCATTCTTTTCCAGACCTGACCTGCTGAAATCTGATGGCATATCCAACACTGAAGTGGCTCCTAGTGGCTCTCCTCTCTCAGGGAGCCCCAAAATGACAACAGTTAGTAGTAAAGGGCGTTACCGCAGCAAACCCCGCCACCGGCGAGGAAATAGCAAAGGCAGTTACAATGAGTTTACCGGAGTCTTGAAAAATCAGCCAGCACAGGATGACTTGGGCCAGCCAACTCACCATCATCACCACCATCCCCATCACCACCTTCGACTTAATATACATGGACAAGATATAGCCAGTTGTGCTAACAACTTACGATACTTTGGTCCTGCCGCTGCCCTACGCAGCCCTCTTAGTAATCATGCCCAACGGAGGATGTCTGGCTCTAGCCCTGATCTTATCTCTGCTGCCATGGAAGCCGATTCAAAGAGAAATCTGGAGGTAAAGAAAGATGGAGAGAATAAAGCTGATTATTGGGAATGCTGTCAAACAGATACATACAGTCTCTGTCCGCAGTGCAGACCGGGAGCTAATGATGCAAATCAACAACAATCACTTGATCCAGGGCTAGAGCAGCCTGAAGGACCATTGTATGATTCAGTGTATGCAAATTCGGAGTTTCCTGCAAAGAATAAAGAAGGTGAATTCAGCAGCCACAGGTCAGTGTCTCCTCTTGGCTCCTCTCATCTTCCAAGTACTCCAGGACTGCTGGGTAAAACTCGATCCATTCCGAAGGTGAGGCCTTCAGAATTCTTGAAAGAATAACCTTGTTTACCTGTGTTCTGTTTTCTCATTCATGCTGTTTGCTTAATTATTCTGTTTCAAGATTTTATAGTTTATGCTGAATAGAATGAAATGTAAAGATTTTTCTTCCTGAAAATTGTACATTGATGAGGTTACTTCTTAATTGGAATCTCCATGTTTGTAATTATTTGGCAAATAACAATTCCTTTTGTTGCCTTACCAGAGTGGTGATGATTCTTCAGAAGAAGAAGGAGAAGTAGATAGTGAAGTGGAATTTCCACGGAGACAGAGGTAGAAAACCCAGTCTGACTATTTTACTAATTATTAATAGCAATTCATTTAAGGAATCTTCATATGATTTAATTTCATTTCCACAGAAAGAAAACTTTTGAGTCTGACATTCTTAGCTAAGTTTTTTATTCAAAGAGTTACTTCTCCATCTCTATTCTAGAAACAAAGTATATAGAATAAAACAATATGATCAAATGTATATATTGTATCAGACCTAAGACATGTGGCAAGTAAGAGGCAGATACAACACCACTTGCTTCTTTTAGCAATAAACTGTTGCACATCACTGTTGCATATCACAGGACCTCACTGATCTCTCTGATAAGGACTGGAATATGATTAGTGGCAAATGGACAGACATGGAAATAAGAATTACAGTTAATATATGTGCAAAATCATCACTATGAATAAAATCTTCAGATAAAATCATCGGGAAAGATCTTTCTACCATATCTACCAATATGTACGTGTATAAGCAACTCTAAGAAAAGATACCGCTTGGAAAGAACTACTTTAATCCTTTTTGGGGACCAAATTTATATATATGTATTCATATCCCAGATATACTTATCAATTTATAGACATTCTCAGAGTAGAATAAAAATAACAAGAGAGACAGAAAAACAAGGAAAGTTTCTGGATTAGTATATAGGATTTTGCCAGGCTGGTTTTGTTTCAGCCTGGCACTTATCCATAAAAATTCTTTGTTTTCCTTGTATCTATTTCGTAGCTTTTGTTCTGTTACTTGAATAAAAGTTCTCCTGATTTTTTTTCCCACTATATCTTGTTAGGTATTTGCAAGGTGTCTCCTACATTTTGGTGAATTTCATATCACAATTTTAGTTTATTTGAAGGAGCCAGACAGGTACAAGAGTACAAAACAGAATTGTACACAATGGCTCAAATTCAAAATGTTCCTTGCCTAAAATAATGTATTTGCAACTTCAGTCATTTCAAGTTAGAAACATTGTTTGAACTTGAAAGAGGGCTGCTTTGAACCTGATGTTTGGAACAACCAATTCCAAACTAGTAATATGCAGAAATTCAGGCTCAAAATATTTCAGTTTCAAAATGTTTTGGATACTATAGTAAAAAAAGATAAGTCTTACTTACATGTTCAGTTTTTCCAGGCCAAGGACCAACGTTGGCCTTTGAGTTGCATGTATCTGGCCACACTTCAGAAAGTGTAATTTGATTTGCATTTAGCATATTTTTTTTTATCATTTAATAGATTTTATGGCCATCCAACCTTGGACAGTTCATAGCAATAAAACTATAAAAAATATAAAGATCAAAAAAACAATCCACCTCCCAAGGAACCCAAAAAACTTTCTGTTGGTCCACTACTCTACTCCAATGGCCGGGTAAAGAGCCAGGCTTTAATGGCCTTCCATAGGGCTAAGAATGTGGGGGCCTGTCAGATTGCTGGAGTGGGGGGGGGGGAGTATATTCCTTAAGGTAAGAACAGGCATGTAAACCACTAGATGGCAGTATTTCAGAGAAGACACTGGAGCATACTCATTCTATACAATCTGCATCTAGTAGGATTGATATCCTCAGAGAAATTAAAGATAAATTTGGTGGTTATTCTCCAACCATCATTTGATAATTATTGCTTTCTTTAACGTTAACTATTATAATCTGTAATGTTGAGAGTCCTGTAGGGTATGCATTTCAAACTTTAGCAGAGACTGAGAATTACACGGTCTGCTGTTAATGGTTTTTTTTTTCTCTTGATGGAAGTATAGAGCTGGATGTGACAAAATTTGGAGAAACAGAAATTAATTTTGGGAAAGAAAAATAAATTTAGGAGATTATGGATATAAATGTATTCATGTTTCTGCAACAGAAAGGAAAATACACTAGATGAAAATTGTCATCTAAGTACCAATCTGGATATAAAGTTTAGAGCAGGTTATGAATAAGATTTGTCTATATCAAAATGCATATATGCAAAGCATGTAATAATGATAATGGAAAACATAGTGAGTTATGTGATTAATTTGGGTCTAGCACCCAAGAAAGTTTTCTCTGTCAAGATAGTGAATACATTGATTCTTAGGTAGTGGACACTATTTGGGAAAAATGGACCAAAAAAGCAAAGGTTATTAATTTGTAAGAAAATAAAACATGTTACATGATACATTGGTTTTGTGCATTTGATGAATACACATTGGAAATGGTCACACTATTTTTATGCATAATAGTTATGAAATTATATACAATATATATTTTAAGAGTGTCAAATTTGGCCTTTTACTTGTTATTTGATTTGTAATATACAGTGCATAAAATCAGTTGTGTGCAGCATTTGAATCAACAGTGACTAAAATGTTAATGGATTTGCAGGCCACATCGTTGCATCAGTAGTTGCCAGTCCTATTCAACCTTTAGTTCTGAGAACCTCTCTGTCTCTGATGGGGAAGAAGGCAATACCAGTGACCATTTCAACAGTCTGGATGAGCTGGCTAATAGACGGGAAGATTGTTTGGCTGAGAAGTTCGATGACATGCTGTCACAAACTCCAGAAATCCCCATTGAGATATCTACTCAGTCTGATGGACTTTCAGATAAAGAGAGTGCTGTACGCAGGGTGAAAACACAGATGTCACTTGGCAAATTGTGTCCAGAGGATCATGGTTATGAGGTTAGAAACACTATCTCTCCTCTGTTTAGGAATATTACACATTTAGTTGTTCTGTAACTTGGTCTGTCAATCAATTAATGCATGCATGACCTACGTGTGATCCTATATATGTTCTTGAAATGAAATTTATATCACCTGTCACCCTTGAGCATACTTGCTATGGCTTATGGGAGATACAATTCAGCAACAACTGGAATATCCCAGTTTGTCTGGATTTAATTAAATAATTTTGCTTGATCACCTACCTGCTTCTTAAATGATTTATAATATCTTGGCTTAGATCCTAAAATAAACTAACATTAGAAAGTTCATAGAAATAACTTTCCCCATTCCCTACAGTCATTTGCAGCATTTAGAAAGTTTTTCCAGATGATCAGAGTTGTTTTTAGCATTATTGAATAGAAAACAGGTGGATAATGGGGGAAGGGGAAAATAAATAAACAATCCATCAGTTGCGTGTGGATGGAAGGGAACCACTTTACCTGCCAAATAAAAATATTGTATACCTGAAATGCCAATAAATAATTTGAATTGCTTCTATTACTTTGTAATGCAGAATCCTGGGCAGTTTGGAGACTCAGGTGGTGAATCTTCAGAAGAAGACTGTTCTGATGCGACTGTGAGAACCAGTAAAGTTTGCAACTCTGCAACCTTGTAATGATAAATCTACTTTAGCCTCATTAATCTGATCAACTGGCATTTTGATTCCACTCAGAAAAAACTTTGTCATTCCATCTTTGAGAAGTTGCTTCTCCACCCCATCAACTAAATGATCTGCAATAACTTGAATCTTTGGAGAAATGTTCTGATGAATTGGTTTCTCAATGAGCATTTCAATCATGAATGGCAGGGATGTATTTTATTGAATAATTGAACTATTGTACCATATTTTTGGCATTTTAACACTTTTTACTGATCAAGGTGATCACGGGCCATAGGCAAAATAATTGGTTACAAAAATAGAAAGAAAACTGAAAAAGAATCATTTTGAATTTTAAGAGAGCATGTATAGACAGAATAGAATTTGTCATTACTTGGCCATATGGCTCTGAACAGGCTGACAGATTAAAAACACAGCAACTTCATTGATTTCACTAAAACAGTGCATGAAATAATCTATGAGCAAAAAGTCATTTGTATAACCAGTGTAACTTTTTCAACATAAAGTATTCACATTCCAGAGAAAGAGTATCTGAGATGCTGTTCCTCAGCATAAGAAAATGGAAACTAATGGTTTTCATTTTAAAATTATTTTATTGTTAGTTGATTGCAAAAATCCTACAACTGCAATTACAGCTTCTCTCCATATCATCATCATACTAGAGTGAGGACAGCAGATAAAAGTATTGAAAGATTGATGAATAGATGCACATACTGTTTTGCTCTGTTAGCTTGTTCTCTTTATTTTTTGGCTTTTATTTGGTTCCTTCAATTAAAAATAAATGTGTCAAATTAATGCTGAACTTACAAGCCATGGAAGATACATTTTATATATCCTAAAAGACTTTCCTGAAGGAAGAAATTAGAACTGTTCCCCCTACAGCTGGGGGATAGTCCAGCCTGGGCCACACAATTTGTCTCCCTACTGTTTTCACTAATACGGTTTTGATAGGAGAGAATCTGTCACTTATTAATGATGGAAAGTTACATAACTTTAAAAAAAACAACAGCAATTGGTGAAAATGCTCTTTGAAATGGTTTGAAGGAATATTAAGTCATATTTGTATTGTGGATATGGATTGGTATCCCTTTGTGTTTTTTTTACAAATATGGTTTATCATTCATTCTATTTCCTATAACTAAAATGTTCAAGAAGAGCAAAACAAATAACACTGAAGTCTGGCTTTTGAATCAAAGTGTTAATCGTTATCTTTCAATGCTTCCTTCCATTATCATGTTGGCTAAAGAATGACATTAAGAAAGAAAGCCTTTTGGAGAGCATAGCGGAATTTAAGTTAGTATCAAATGCACCCTTCACCCCATCTGCAGAATGAAAGGCAAGCATGGGTTGATATTGTGCTGCTGTTTGTTTACATTTGATTTGATATGATTTTTAAAAAAGATTAATAGCCTAGTGACAAAATGTAGGAAAATTATTTACTAATATTAAAGAACAGTATTGTATGAGTTAAATTATTCCATACTTTAAAAATTCTGTAGCTGGACTACATGAATCATAAATTATTTCATTATTTATTATAATTTCTGTAGATTAATGATAGGGCTTGTTGTACTGCAGCATGTCAGTCCTACTTCAGCTATGCTGTGGCCTATACCCCAGGAGGAATTGTAACCAAAGTGCTCTACGTATAATGCAATTTAATAATCTTACACAGGCCACACTGATTTTACTCGATTGCAGCAGCCTATGGAAAACAAACATGGCATACTCTGATAAAAATTGCATGTGCCATGAGTGTAAAGTATATAAGAAACAAATGATGCTTCAGCATGCATTAGGTTCCTTGTTGCAGTCCATAACACTGTGAGATATTGTCAGATTGAAATATAAATGAATTCATACCTGCTCACTTGAAGTGGCATCTCCT
Organism: Sibynophis collaris; assembly: GCA_036250565.1. Classification (NCBI taxonomy): domain Eukaryota; kingdom Metazoa; phylum Chordata; class Lepidosauria; order Squamata; family Sibynophiidae; genus Sibynophis; species Sibynophis collaris. The sequence continues at coordinate 313,344 of JANHFK010004641.1, forward strand.
GCTAAAATAAGAGATTCCTCAAGCTTTATATCTGAGTGAACCTAGTTTTGCGTGTTCAGAACAAAATTGCTTCTTGTGAATTCTCTGCCTACTTTCCCAAGGAGAAACTACTTTTTTAGGGAAACCTATATGCTGTTGATACTACACTCCCCATCAATGCCATTCCAATTATATATGGGCCCAACCCCAACTGTCTGGGAAGATTGCTGCATCTGCCAGGTCCATGGCAAATCCCTAATTCAGAAACATTATTTGGTGCTTGATCTAGGCATTTTTTTAAACTGACAAGAACAACTATCATGCAGCCTTTTCTCTGTTTAGGTTCACTCAATCTTTCATAAACACTGGGAAATCTTTCTTTTATCAGCACATTATGTGTCTGCATTATGAGGATAATCTCCAAATAACTATCTGCTTTGTAAGTAGTGTTAGCAATAAAGACACATCTTCTCTATGGCTCCAGGTTGGAATTTAACAGCCCAAGCATAGCGATGTATTTGGGGAAAAATGCTCCTTTTTAAAGAAATGGCAAAATAAGAGTGTCAGCATTGACAAAATTCTGCATGCTGTTTTCCCCCTGATATGAAGCACTTAGGATTGTTATCTCAGTGCTAATGTTAGCCGACTATTTCTTCTATGAGAAGTTCCACGCTAATGCCTTGCTACCATGGAAAAAGAATACAGTAGTGTAGGACTTATCAATTTGGCAGGCAAAAATTATCTGGGATCCTGAATGATTTTCTTGTGATAATTTAATTGCAGATATTGCGCCTGGAATCTTATGCATGCAAACCATAAAATTGGTCTTTGACCAATAAAGTAGTTTCTTCCCAGAGGTCTCTACATTAGTGGAGAATGTGTCCAATTTAATTATCTTTGTTGTAGATACTGGTTGTTTCTTTTTTTGATATTTGCACTTATCCTCATCTTCAATGACATGCTGCACAATGTAATTCTTCAAGAGACTATTTTGTGATTTAAGAAATAATTAGGGTTTTCAAAGTCTTACACTCTCCTGCTAATCTGTAGCCTGTGTATCTCATTAGACTGAAGAAATAGTGTTTTAACTTGCCCATATCCAAAGAGCTCTATTTATTAGGAGAAACTGGTTTAAGAAGCAGAAATAATTTGGGGGTCCCAAGAATGTAATATGTAGCAGATATTTTGGATGAGTCTTAATATTTATTATTGATCAATTTAAAAACATTCCAAATGGCTAGAAATCCATGATTTTAGTTATTAAATACAATAAAAGGATTCTTCTAGATACATTTTTACCAAATTATATCTAAAATAGTTTGTTCGACTGTGAACAAGCAGAAAAACTTTTGAAACTGAAATTTTAACCATAATAAGTGCGATCATCTTACTTTTCCCAGTTCAATTGTTCTATTTATCACTTCTAACTTCATAGCATTCCCTAAAGCACAAATTAAAAATGTCTTAACAAATATAGTCTCACAATTGCAAAGAGATCCAAATTAAGCAGTGTTATTGCTGATAATAGTTAAACTGACAGCTGGGCTAGATGTTATGATCACTCTGGGAAAACAGTCAATACAAAAAGTTCTCCTTCTGTTATAAAGTTAGGTACATAGGCAATAGTTATATTCAACCATGATGTAGCCTGACTAAGCAGAGATGTTGCTTGTTGTGTTATTACAACAGACCTGTGCATGTTTTGTTTCAAGAACGATAGAATAATTAATTCTAAACTTTGGATGTTGACAAAATCCATTTTAAATATTGGTCCAACATACATAGTTGATTTTCTAGTATATGCTGGTTACCTTTTTAAAGCTTTCTCTTAAATATGAAGGTTAAACATTTCTTTTAAATGTGGAAACATTCTCAGGTGAATTTGGGCATTTTAAAAAGTTTGCTGTATTCTATCGCTTCAATAAAAAGTACTATTTTGGCTTCTGGAGCATTAGTTCACAGCACTAAATATTAAGAGAGATGATCAGAACTATGGGAATAAATACTAAGACACAGAGAATATTAACTCTCCTTTTTCCTAGGAAGCAAGAGTTCTGTTTACTGGAAGGGAGCCACCATATTTTTTCACATATGATACTGAATTTTCATTCATAGAACCAGCTAGCACAAAAAATGATGCAGTTTTGTAATAGGAAAGGGAAATAGTACTGTTATTGTTGTATTAATTCTTTTGATAGAATATTACAGACTACAAAGGAATAGCAGAATCTAGATGTAGTTTTTAGATTAAAATTTTCAAACCAAAAGCCATAAATCAATTCATTTTATTCAGTTTATGACACAGTATTGCCATGTGTGAATTAGTGTGAGTTTTCTTGCTGTGTTATGACTGTTCTGTGCAAGGGCATTACAATATTGTAACTACCTGATGAAGGGGTTGACAGTGGCAAAGCATAAGAATAAGCAATGCAAACCAGAGATAAGCTTTTGATTGAAAAGCCTTCTTTGGCATATTTTCATGATTATTACACTCTATTCTTACTTGCTGGGTCCAGTTATGGTACAATCAATATGTTGGCTAATGGTTAGTGAAAATTATTATGTTTATATGTCATATAGAATTATAATTTTATCTTCTGTGCTGTCTTGTCTCCCTACTTTGAGGCAAACTTGATTTCTTTTTGTATTGAATAGTGTATAACAATTGGGAACAAATGACTATCAAATAGATGCATGGAATAAAAAGCCAGTGTACCTCATTATGTGTTTGCAGCTTTAATTTTGAATATAAATGTATGACTCAAAGGTATGCATGTGTGTATTCAAAATCATTTTTTTCCTGTACAGTATAGTTATAGTTTCCAAACTCTATGGAGATGGTTTGATGACCTCTTTGGGTAAAAGAAATGTAATATACATATTATTCTGCATTGTAAGTGCTATATAAATGCAAGGTTTGACATTTTCAGCTTTCAGTTCGGTTTAGTATGTCTTTTGCTACTAAAGGACAACATGAATGTAAATATACTTCTCATTCCTCTCTATATACTCTATTAAGGAGTACTTACATCAGCCTATTACTGCCATCTCCTGAGGACATGTTGAGAGTATAAAAATGCCAGCCTTACAACCTAATATAGATGGAACTAAATTAAGCCTTCTGCATGCCAGCCCATTCTTTCTTGCTGAAGGATAAGATGAGCACTTTGAAACAAACTCCAAGCAATGTTTTTCCTTCATTACTTAATGTGCGCAATTGGAAGGTAGGAGCTGATCAAGACCTCATTAGAGTTATACACGGACTCATATGGCACTACATGAAATCATTTCATCAAATCATCAATTATTTTCAGTACCATTTATCTGATAAGTATGTCTGTGAAAATAAACAGATTACGATTTTCATGAAGTTTTACCTGGCAAGAAGTATTTGGGGGGGGGGGGGGAATAGAGTGCTTAACAAAAAATTGCTCCAAATACTGATGCAAACCAGCCGATCAGTTATAACCTGCCACAGTGTATTTTTCAGATCATCTTTTATTACTGTTTTCTTGGCACACCACATGTACAAAGATTTAACAGAAACCATCCTAAGAGGTTTGCTAAAAAGACTGATACGTGTAATACAATATTGACATTTGTTTAGAGCAGGGGTGGGGAACAATATCCCCTTTATGACTTGTGGACTTCAACTCCCGGAATTCCTGAGCCAGCCATGGAAGTCCACAAGTCAAAAGTTGTGGGAGTTGAACTCCACAAGTCATAAATGGGCCTTAGTTCCCCACTTCTGATTTAAAGTATAGCAAAGACCACCTCAAATAAACTACAGGAATGTTCACAGAAAATCCAGTAACTGATATTGAACCTTCAGGCAAACAAAATGTTATCACTTTCCTTAACATCTTGTCTTCTATTTATTTCTTTGTTGTAGTATTTTTTATTTTTATTTTTTATTTGATTTGATTTCTATACCGCCCCTCTCCCTTGCGGGACTCGGGGCGGTTTACAGCAAATTAAAAAACATGTAATACAGA
>JANHFK010004641.1:348647-362210 GCA_036250565.1 Sibynophis collaris
CCCTCCCCCCCTATCTCTTCCTAATGACTGCCAGGACAAGGTCTTGCAGTTTTCTTGGCAAGATTCAGAAGCAGCTTGCTTTTAAAAGACTGTCTTTGGATCCGTCTGCTTTCCAGGACTGTTTTTCAGGACTGAGTCAAAGTCACCCAGCCTCAGGCAGGACTAAAATTCACAGTCACCTGGTTTCTGGCATGATGCCTAACCCACACCACCATCCTGGCTTCCTATGAGCTCTGCATGCACAGAAAATTATTACGTGGTGCTCCTGGTGGGAAAATACAATAGGAAGGCAATTTTGCAAATTGTCTCACTGATAAAATAATTGACAACAGAAGAGGAAAAGATATAGATCCTCTGCTTTGCAAAACAGGTTAGTTGACAGCCCTTATATAGACAAGTGGGAAGGGTCGCAATAACCCTAAATATTCTGTATAAAAAAAGAGTTCTCTCTGGAATTTTTGCCTGTTAATCTTAGATTTTTATTCCGATAAATAAAATCTATAAATTCTTGGAGCTTGGGGGCCAATTTTAATGAAAAGGAAGGATATGTGAGAGGTGCATACCTGGATTGCAAAAATCCAGGAATAATTAATTGGCACTAAAGAAATACATCCTGCAGATAGAATCAATAGATGGCATGGGAGTATCCTTTCTATGGTATATCACATACACACACACACATGTCATGGTAGTGGAGTAGTTTTATGTGTTTATAGTGTTCACAGAAACTTTTGTCTGTGTCCACTTGGTGTCATCTGGATTTTTGCAAAGCACATACAGCATTGCCAAACTTATTAGGACTTGCAAATATAGATGTTAACACATCATTATTACTGAAGTATGATGTTTTGACTGAAGAAAGGTGAAAGAAAGTCTTAAAAGCTACTCTAATTTCAAAGGGCCATGATGGCATCTAATATTGATCCCCTGAACAGTATTATAAAGGAGTGAAAACTCCAGCAAAGGGATATGAAACTGAAAAGAAAATGAACCTTAAGATTTCCCTTTTCTTTGGGGTCCACAGATTACAACTGTTGTATACGTAATGGTCATTTCTCCCAAATTCCCAATCTTTTCTCTTTAGATTGAAGATCTGTTATTTTCAGACTTAGTTATTCATGGTATCCAGTTTAAGGTACAGAAGGATAGAATGTTTCTTTCCATGGGCGCAGAACTCATCTGCTTAAGAAATAAATCCGTTGCTTAATGTGAGTGCAAAAAAAGATAATACTTACAATAAAAATATTTTTGAAGGAGTGTTTTCCAAATTAGTTTCCAAGTCATGAAATGGCTTTTTGTCAAGAATTGTGCTTTACTGAGCTATTCTTCACACACCAAAAGCTATTCCATAAATTATTCCATCATTTTCCAAATATTCTTCAAATGTTATAATAATAATAATTAGATTTATCCCACTTTTTCATATGTAATTCAAGATGGCAAACATACTTAATACTTCTGCTTCTTATTTTTTCCACAACAACAACAACCCTCTCAGGTATATTAGGCTGAGAAGGAGTGACTGGTCCAAAGTCAGCTTTTAGGAAGGCCTAGAACTCACTGTTTCCTGGGTTTTAGGCCAGCAATCGTAGCATGTTTATTATCATGTATCAATATAAGCATATTTAAAAGAAAATATTCTTAATGCCCATTATATCTCCACCCCAAGGCTTCACTTAAACCAGAGACATTTCCATGTCAGAACCATCCACAGGGACATGTGCATCAAGGAACACAAATGACAAAAAAAAGTGTATCTGTACAAAACCTGTACAAATGATTAAATGACTGTTGTACCCAGTGGTGGGATTCAATTTTTTTTTACTACCGGTTCTGTGGGCAGGGCTTGGTGGGCAGGGCTTGGTGGGCATGGCAGTGGAAGATACTGTAAAATCTCCATTCCCATCCCACTCCAGGCGAAGGTTACTGCAAAATCCCCATCCCCGCAGAGAATAGATGGAAGCGGTGCCAGTCAGAGGTGGTATTTACCGGTTCTCCAAACTATTCAAAATTTCTGCTACTGGTTCTCCAGAACTGGTCAGAACCTGCTGAATACCACCTCAAGTTGTACCTTAACAAATGATCTTCCTAGGTGTGTATATGTATGTGTGTGTGCACAAAAGGGGTAAATCTTGCATTGCAATATCATAATGCTGCTTTCATCATATGAGCCTATGAATGTTCTTTTCCAAATTTATACCATTTGAGTATGTGTGTGTGCACATATGCATATATATTTCAATTCTATATCCCTGGATAATGCAGGAGATAAATTCTCCAAGACTACTCACTATAATGTGAATAACATAACTTGGTACTTGTATTAATACAGCATCAAAGTTTCAGAATATTTAAACCCCTTGGAATTTATATACTCCCTGGATCTTATTTGTAGTTACAACCTATTCTTTTCTTCAAACATGTTCTCACATTGCAAACAGGTGGCTTATATCACAAACATTTCAAACAACCTTGTCAATGTGGACTGAATTTAAAGGTACACACTTTCTACAAGTCCATTACAGAAAGCAAGCAAAAGAGGACGTGTGTGAGGGTTTTTGAATCCTCCAAGGTACCCTGTATCAAGAAAAATCCAAAGATATTTCTTATGTCTTTTGGACTTAAGGAATAATACATAGAGGTTTAATTCAGCATTATATCAATACATTAAACACACACACACACACACACACACACACACACACACATATATATATACATACACTTTCCTCCCCAGGAGCAAGTGTCTTTTAATTTGGCTGCAGTCTCCTTCTGCAGTGATCTTGGAGCCCAGGAAAATAAAATCTGTCACTACCTCCATTTCTTCCCCATCTATTTGCCAGGAATTGAGAGGGCCTGTTGCCATGATCTTAGTTTTCTTAATGTTGAGTTTCAAACCAGCTTTTGCACTTTCCTTCTTCTCCCGCATCAAGAGGCTATAAAATGCCTAAAAGCCTTTTAAGCTGTGAATTATCAACAGTTGAATTACAAGTCTGGTCAAGAAGCTCAAGCAAGTATACTTTTCAGCACACAATCCCAATTGTCTCGATTTTTCAGATTATTCTAGGAGCTGTTTGCCCAAAAAAGATATGCAACGTGAGGGGAAAATCATGTAAAATAACCTCATTAGTCTAATAAAAGTAATGTAAAGTTTTTCATTACTTTGAAGAGTTAAGAGAGCCAGTTTGGTGGTAGTGGTTAAGGTAGGAGATCATGAGATTTAATCTCACCTTGGGCACAAAGCCAGCCAGATTTGGGCCTGTCACTTTCCCTAACAAGGAGGCAATGGCAAACCTCTTTTTGAAAACCTTGCTAAGAAAATCACAGGGTTTGGCCATGCCATTTGTCCAGGCAGTCGCTAGGAGTCAATGCTGACTTAATGACACACACGTGTGCGCGAACACACACACACACACACACACACAGCAAAGCTTGAGCGTAAGCATTGGATTAAGTGCTATGAAATGTCACATGTTACCCACAAGTCAGTCTCACTTTGTTAGAGTGGCTTATATCCTGGTAAATATGTATAGAGTTTTCCCCCTAATGATAGGAGTGTGCTGGAAAGTTTCTATGCCTTGCCAAATGTGCACATATATTTAGTCTCTGTTGCGAACCATATTTCTTTCAGCCAGGATGATTGGTGTGGGAAAAGGAAATTGTAACTTTCATCTTTTAAAAGATGGCATTTGAGCCTGGCCAATTATTTCAAATGTCAGTGCAGATGTTCAAGCATTTCTCTGTTGACCCACTTCCTCCCCATATTTGGATTCTGTTAATATGATTAACCTCTGGGTCTCATCTTAGTGCAGCTACATTATATGATGAAAAAACAAGTTTAATCTTTGACTTTGTCCCAAGACTTTATCTGAAGAGGTAACTTAGCATTACAGGCTCCGTTGGAATGCAGTTGTTATATTCGAGAATGTTCAGCTTTGTCCCAGTTTATTCTAATTAATTATTAGAAAACTGTTCTAAAACATAGCGAATGTGAATAGAGCAAGCTTGGGTTGGTATCTTGCACTGCCAATGTAATACACCTCCTGAGACTTACTTGTCTAAACTAAATGCAGTGTTAATTACATTGAGGCAAACAGTGTACTCCATTTTTGTTTGAGTAGCATTGGGGCCATTAGGGAATGGGAATTGATATTTATATATTAGATTATAAATTAGTTTTATATTTTTCCCTACACAATTGAGCAGGAAAAAAAATCTGTTAGCTTTGTAAATGCTCAGTAATTATCATCCTTTATTTGGCACAAAACTGGAAGATCCCCCCAATGTACTTAGACTTAATTTAGGCAATGCTCCTACAGCTGGGACTATATTAGTATTATTCATATATTTCAGCAGGGGATGATTAATATTTCTAAGAAGGAAGGATTTTAATGAGAAGGGTTGTTTTGGAGGATTTATTTATTTTATTAAAAAGTTGGGGCATTGGATTATTGTTGGATAATTTTAATTGGGTTATTTTAGTCTTACATCTGCAATTTAGATCTCCTCCAGACTTGACTTTGGCCTTGGATTTGGCTAGTTTTCCTTGTAAGCTGTGCTTGACTTTTGACTTTGTTACATTGGACTGCAAGCCCCAGCAAACTACCTTGCCAGTCTGGAAACAGAACAAACAGGGAGAGAAAATGTTAGTCTTCTTTTCTCTGTTCTTGACTATGCTGAAACTTTTCAAGTTACTATTAACATACAATCATAAATATAGAAATATAGAAACATAAAACACCATCTGGTTATATAACTGACTTGTACCCATTTAAAGGCAAAGGTTCAAAATACTCTCTTGGCTAAGCTCCATTTCTAGAGATGGGAGTTATCCAGAAGTATAATAGAAGCTTTTCCTTGAAGCTTTCTTCCTTGAAGTTTTCCTTCCAAGGAGAAAAAAATATGGAGGCAGGCAGGAATCTGACAGAGTATTTTTAAGTAGACTGATGCTGAGTTTTTGGATGAATATGACCTATGTGACATGAAAAAGAAATATACATATATTGCAATTTTCCAAAGAATGCCAGGTTGTCTATGGTTTCAATGCCGATTGGATTCAAACTTATACTGCTTATAAGTAATGCAATTGTAGTTGTAGCTGATTTGTCCCATTAATTTTAACTGATCTACTCCAATCAAAATACAATTTGGACTTGCCCTTTGATTATAAGCAAAAAGCATGCTTTTTTAAGCTTTATTTTTGAAGTTTTATTGTATACTTCTGTTGGGGCATTTGGTCTGGAATCTACGACTGTATTTTGCAGGCAGTGAAAGGAGTGTGCTTATGTTCCTGAGTTTATATTTTCATATAACTGGATCTTAGTGATGCTGAAAAATGGAAAATTCTGTTTGATTTGTAACAAATCCATTGTAAAAACCCTAGGTGGGAATTATTCTTTATTTAAAAATTAAAATGTTGTATGAGACTATTTATTTGTATTCTTGTATGTGTTGGATATGTGTTGGAATTTCAAGATAGGTTAACTAAAATGGAAATAAACATCTAGTACAAATGATATAATTGATGTGACTTTCATTGCCTTTTCTGTTTAGAACTGAAATAAGTATTTTTCAACTATTATTATATGCTGCAATGTATGTAATATGGGTGAGGAATAGCAAGATTAATAATTTTCTGCTTCACAATGACAATCTTAATTCCTTCGTTACAGTCAAGTTTTTTAGGATAAATATTAAGATTGTGCACAATGTTGTGAGTTAGGTTACTCACTTTGGAGCTGAGGCACAGAAAAACAAGCATTCTCATGCCACATAAAGGAAGCTTTCTTTTAACAAACAGCTTATCATGGAATTATGCTATTACAAATAATTGTGGGCCCGTTATATACTGTTTTCAAAGCCTAATCACAACAACCTACTTGTAAAGTAACAAACCATAATTATTGATGCTTTCCATTGCTTTGGAAAGTACAGGTAGTCCTCAACCTATGACATAATTGAGCCCAGAATTTATGTTGCTAAGTGAAATTGACTTGGCTTGTCAGAAGTTCACAAAGGATGTTTTCATGACCCTGGGACACTGCAACCATCATAAATATGAATCAGTTGTCAAGCATCCAAATGTAAATCACATGACCATGGGGATGCTCCAACGGTCATAAGTGAAAAATGGTCGTCACTTTTTTCAGTAGTCACTAAATGAACTGTTGTATGTTGATGGCTACCTGTAATATTAGTTGCCCAGTTTTCTATTATTCTATTTGTGGTATTTCACCTCACTTGCCTTATACACTACAGTGGACAATCAGCAAATGGAGTTAACATTGAAGCCCTGACTTCTGTTAAATAGAGATGACAATGCAGATATGTTTGCAGGAAGTAATTTTATTATAAAGTAAAGCTGTGTGCTGGGCAGAATTAAGTCTTTTACTGTAGAATATATCAGGAATGGAACTGTGATGATTTGTGGGCCCTTGGTAAAGATATATTAAAAGTTGCATTTAAAAAAAATCTATCCTCTCTAGAAATAAATTATACTGGCGTGATTAGCACTGGCTTATCAGTGCTGAATTGTGCCAGCTCTTCCAATATAGCTTAACTATCAGCTTTACACATTCAGTCTAGGTGTTTGAGAATAATTTGATTGCATTTCTAGTAAGCATAGTTAAAAGCTGTGCTCCCAAACAAGGAGAAATTTAACAGCAAATACTGTCATTTACTGTGAAAGGGCTTATTCAGACTATTCAATGGGAAGAAAATATACGGATGTCAGTCATTGCCACCACTGTAACCCACGTCTTTACCAAGTCTTGGAATCAAGGTCAAAATACCTGGCCTAATGTAGAGAGCAGTTATCCCCTACAGCTGCAGAAGAGCAGGGAAGATTCTTTTCATTCTCCGTTCCCTGTCTCGTTGATACAGTGCAGATTCTTCTGGACAAGGTAACAGGCCTCTTCTTCCCTCCTCCTTGCATTCTCTACAGTAAAAGTATTTCCGTTTGTGACCTGTGAGCATTTGCGACAGAGGGAAGGTGTGTCACCTTGAGGCAACAATTGACCTATTGTTGCCCGTCCAAATCTATGATCATCCTTTGGCCACTTGTCTTCCGAGGAGACACTGACCACCCAGCAAAGATGCAGCTTAGGTGAGGTGGGAGTTTTGTTGGGAGTAAGGAAGCAGAAGTTAGACCCATGCAGCCCCAAGTCTTTGCATATCAGAAATCAGAATTCTGCAAATGGTTGGGTAAATGGCTGTTTCTAGCTTTGAGTACCAGCTTGAATCTCCTATCTTTGTGCTCTAAATTGAGGAGTTTCAAGCAAGAAAACTGAATTAAATTCAGGATAATTAAATGGGGGAAAGGGTCAGAATAGAATTTGGAGTATTGAGATCATTATTTCTAAGACCTTGGGTTTCTAAGAGTCTTTTCAATGAAAGCATAAAAAGAGAGCCCTGTGGTCAGATGGGATGGACAATCCTGCAGCAATATATTTGGAGTCCAGGAAGTTGTCTCATCTCAGGTGGCCCTACAGGACAGAATGTATAAGCAGCCTTCAGGTTGCCTCAGCAGCAGCAGGCAGGCAGGCAGGCAGGTAGGCAATGAGTTGGAGGCTCTATTGAGAGAATATGTCCTCTATTAATGTGTAACAGTCTTTCTTGGACCCAGAATAACGAGATTTGAGGATGAACCAATGGAGAATTATTAATCTTTGGCTCTGCTTCATTTATAAGCAGCTCCCAATAGGACCAAGTTTAGTTCTACAAAGGAAAACAAGTATCTTTCAAAATGCCCAATTGATTCGTTAAAACAGGCTCTTAAACTTTCCAAACTCTCAAACACTCCCTAATCCACAACCCACTAAAATGATAATGAACAAATGTGATCATTCATGAATAAAGATTATTTCACTGTGATTTCACTGTGATAGTTGGGCAGAAAAACTTCATTTCTTGCTTTCAATGATTATACTTTATTCTATATATCAAGGAGTTCTCCAACTTCGTGGTACTGCAGCTGCCAGCTTGTAGCTTTACAAAGGCTGAGGTAATTTTTGACAATGCTCTGGCTTTGTTTTCACAAGCCTGATCAGATTTTAAAAGCAACTGTGACCTAAATTGGCTATGATCTCCAAGTGTCCTGACCAACTGTTGAGAATCTCTGCTGTAAGATATTAGCTCTCTGTAAACTTTATCTTAGCAAATATTATTTTTTTCCTATCACAGTAAACAGCCAGATACACACTCACACAAAATGTTTTAAGTTTTCAGATCATCTTGGTTTAGTCCTATGTCTCATTTTATTTGTAAAAGGCTTTGTTAAATGTCTCCTGAAAATGCAGATGAAGCATGTGTTTTTGAAGTCCGTAGTATTGGCATCTTAGTTAAAAAGACCCTCCCTTCAGTGTATGCCTTTGAACAATGGCTGGACATAATAAACTGGGAGGGATGCTTTAAACTGGGTTGTTCCACTGATATGGCTTTATGGCTGAAACAGTATGTGATTTGATGTTGCCACTGTAATTTAAATGAATCTGCACCAGGTACTTGTACAAAACACCTACGGTATTTGTTTCTGTTCCAGCCACTGACCTCACAAGACCACAAAAGGTCCTCTAATTAAAAGCAAGGGAAAATATAGATTAGAGAGAGGAAGGTTTGCACCCCATCTATTTTCCAACTTTGTAGTTAAATAAAACTACAGAGCTCAGGTCTTGTTAGCTGGATGTATTTTGGTTTTTTTGTTTGCTTTTCCACAGAACACTGTTTAAAGTAGAGAAAACTGGTGTTTCAATCTGATGGTACAATGGCATGTTCACAGAACCAGTAATAACATCCATCTGTTAGCACAGAAAAACTCTTAATAGTGTGTTTAACCTGTCAAACTCAGGAGTTCTGCTCCAGTGTCTCTTGCACTTCTATTTTTATTATTACTATGTTTGAAGGTTATTGACTCACATCTAGCAGAAGAATAATACAGAATAATCATCATACAGAATGATGTTTTCTTCCACCTGGCAGCTGTCTTTTGTCTAAATTTATTTCCAACTCAGTTTTATTAAAAAAATAAAAAAATGCTCCAACTCTCAGTTTTACAAGGCATACAAAATCTCAAAAAGGGACACACAAGAGCAAGGTGCTGAGGTATGAAAACACCTGAGGTAGTTTGTTTCGTTTTTTTTTTCTTTTTTTTTTGAAAAAAGTTGCAATTTTCATGCCCTGGGCCAACACCCTCTTGTTAATCCCATTTTAAAAATCCATTTCCCAAAGTATTGGTGGCAGCATTCTGCATGCAAAAGTACCAAGTGTGCTCTATTTTCCTGTAAGCAGGGTAAAAGATTTCCCCTCCCCCACCCTTTCAGGAAACTGATATAAAGCTTGGCATTTTGTGTGTGTCTGTGTATATATATAACACATACATACATACACTCTGTGTGTGTGTGTGTATGTATGTATGTATACATATATATACACATACACATGCGCATGTACTTGGAGGATTGCACCCTGGTACAAAATGAGAGACTGTATGCAAAAACCAGTTTGAGATCTGTGAAGCAAAGAGAAGATCACATGAGCTGGAGAAAGAAATGCATAGAGATTCCTCTGCTAACAAGACGGTATCCCTTCTGTTGGCACTTACAGGCAATCTATGATGGTGTGCTGCTACCATTAATCATCCTGAAGTCCTTCAAAGTATTGTTCACCTTTGAGTCTCATTTCAATTTTGTTCTGGCTATCCTACATCCCCATCCTACTTTCTGTTAGAAACCCATAACGGACTAGCCTTTTAATTTTAGTCTAGAAAAGCTGGCTTTTTCTAAAAAAAAAAAAAAAAATTGTAATCGTTAAAAAATTAAAGACTGGAGTTAGTTTAGTTAGCTAGATTAATTCTAAAATATATTAATGCTATCTGGTGCAGCAGCTCATGCACTGTGTAAAAAAATGCTTTCCTAGTATGTACATACATGTACAGAAAGTCTTTGCAAAATTTATGCCTATGTTAGTCCAACTAAAGGGATAGCGTTGTACTGTTAGAGAGACTCCATGAGACTATGGGGTGAGAGAGGCAGTTTCTGCTGGCTGAAGCCCATCCCTCCCCACTCCCCGGGTATTGGATGTCCTCTGTAGAGCCCCAGCCTCTTGGGCAGACTTTGATGCCGTCAGATAGTCTTTGGTTTGCTCCCTGGTCTGGTGATTCTATCAGGTGTTGGAAGGGCTACATTCATCAGTTGTTGCTGACCAGCACCCTGCAGCCTCATTTGCTGCGCTGCGAGGCCGGGGTGCCTTGTGGATGTTTCTGTTCCTGCTGTTTCACTTGCTGGACAATTTCCCTGATCTTGCGCTGAGCAGTCTACAATAGGGAGAAAGACAGAGTACTTGTTGGTTTCAAAAAGGAGAAAATTGGAAAGCTGTCTCTATTGATTAGGAGGTGTATATGGTGATACTCTGACATTTAGGAATGTTGCATGATTTTCCCTGCTGTTTAGTTTAGAATTTAAACATTATTTTAACAGAAAATTACAATTATTTCCTGAAGAATTTATTTTTCCTAAACACCAACCTAAACCATCCATAAATATTTGCAAAGTATTTTGGGATTTCTTTTTAAAAAAATGAGAAACAATATGTATGTATATATTTTGGGGAAACAAATACAGAACAAAAAGCAATGTATGAAGAACTGTTGGCTCACAGGAATGGATGGAGAGATATAGAAAATGGTGTTGCTGCAAACGAGATTTAGGGTTTGGGTTCTTTTTGGCTCTTTGTCCTCAAAGAAAATAGTGAATTGCAATTAACAGAAGTATTTCTGTGTGGCAGTTTCAGGAGGGGTAGAAGATATTGATGAAGATGGGCATGACTGCTTCTACCATTCTGATTGCATACACCTAAACTGGGGAGGAGCGTGCATTTCCATATCATCCAAATAGCAGTTTGAAGATTGATTAGCTACTTACTGAACAAATTATTTTACAGTACTACTGTACCTGACTGGCAAAGAAGTGACCAATTATTTTGACAACAACTTCCTCGTTTTCATCAGGAGTTTGGTCACGTGGTACAATTACTTCTGCACTAGTTAAATTCTGTAGTTCATTCACCTATAACAGCAAGTATACAGAAAAAAAGTTCTAATGTGGCTTATGATCAAACTAACATAAAGTGAAGATGCTCTCATTTGCTTTTGATGTCAAAGAAACAACAATTTTTGCTTAAAACTATTTTGTATTTAAAAGTTGGACTATGTACTGTATTTTATTCACTAATCATTCACTAAATCCTTCAATGTAAGATTTATCCCACTTACCGTTTTGCCACCTTTTCCTATCACCCGACCTGCTGCAGAAGAAGGCACCTTGATGTGAGCTTCAAGCTTCACTTCTTCTTTTGGATTGAAAAAGTTTTCTTCTTTCAGTTTTCCAAATATCCGTCCTTGGGCCTAGGGTAGAAATTAGGTCAATGAAGTCTCTTTATTATTCATCAACCAGTGAAAGAAAACTTTGAGAAAAAAGATGAAATGTAATTTATAATATATATTCATGATACAAAGAATCCATTTTGGTGTTTCATGGGAAAAGAATTGAGTTTTTGAATGGTGGTTGATAAAGAGCTTGAAATTACTTAACCTATCCAGTATGACATTAGTATTGGGTGCTGTGTTGAGGATTTGCCCAGCCTGTTTGCACTACCAAATTTAGCTACAGTAACAAAGAAAAAGACGGCTGTTGTTCCTAAAAACCAATTTTATTTAGAAAACCCAATCATATTTTTTTATAAAGGACACAGAACCAGCTATTCTCTCCTTATCAGTTAGAAGAGTTATAATCCCATCAGATAGCTAGTAATATCTAGTATTTAAAGCATGATTTGTCCTATTTTGGGACTTAAATGGTAGTGAAATTACGTACGCTCGTAGTTTCAAAAAGGCTTTGGCCACAAATCTGTTCTAACTGCAGCAAAAAAGAAACTCTTACTGGCATTATGAGATTGAAGGTGCTACCCAATGCACATATACCTGGCATAGTCTCACTAAACACAGTGAGATTTACTTATAAGTAGGTACATATGAAATACTATATATATATAACTACAGGTAATCCTTGACTTACAATTCGTTTAGTGACCGTTCAAAGTTACAATGGCATTGAAAAAAGTGACTGGATAGTATTTTGATGGTGTTTCAAGCTATGGCTGTGAGGATTGCCTGAGTCCATATCCCTATAACACTGGGGTAAGCAGCAGTAAAAATGGTAGGTTGCTTGATCTGCCAGTGTATCCATCCTCTTGAACAGCTGCTGCCCACATCATTTCAGTAGCTGGAACAAAGAAGCAGGCAACGGTCTTGCTTTTCATGATATAAACTTATTAATACTGACCTTGAATTGTGCTTCTGGGGCCCCTGTAATTATTACCATCCTCTCACTGGCATCTGGACTCTCAGCTGGTGCAATCTGCAAGTTACAGGGAACACAACAGCATATAACGAATTTATTTTTCCCTCAGTTTTCAATCAATGCTTCTTGATACAAAAACTAATGAAGCAGCTCTGAAGTTCAAAGGACATTGCTGTGGACGCCATTACACTGAAAATGTAGGACTATTATTGAGAAATCTAGATTGGTTATTGCATTCATCTCTGGATTCTTTATTGTATCTAGTTTTTTAAGCAATTTTTATTGTGTTTTAATTTTGAGTTGCAATTTCAACTACCCTGTTTCCCCCCAAATAAGACATCCCGATAATAAGCCCAATTGAGCTTTTGAGTGCATGGCAATCACTCAAAGCGCTTATTTCAGGGTTCAAAAACATGGTACAAAGGGGTGCAACTGAAAAACCTCTTCATTTTTAACAATACAGATTCTATTCTGTTTCTTAGAGTGACCAATAACAATTTCTAGAATTTTTCCTTCAAAGATGGACCTTCTTGCCCAAAATAAGGGGAAAAAGAAACTCTTCTTTCACTGGTGATAAAACGAAGAAATATGAGAGCAAAAAGCAAAAGATTTCACATCAAAACACCAGCAGAGTCTCCAATTTTTACCACAGAAATGAGCTTCAGAGTGAAAACCATATTAACAAATATAATTACTTATTAAATTAGTTATTGTTCTACACAGAATGTATTCAAATACATTCAGCAGTAGTTTTGGTGTATCATAAATTGCAATCCGAAAGTCTAATTCATGGGGATTCATTGGTGAAACTTTATCCAAACCTGCTTTGCTCATGTAATGTAAGACAAGTCAGGCTGACTCATCAGACAGTCCCAGAAGTTATTTGAGTCAGTCTCTCATAATGAATCATTTCTTAAATACACTGCTTTTCTGTATACTCATCCAGTTGTCTTTTCTATATCTGTCTACAGTATTTGAAGGTTGGGAGAAAACAATTGCCTTCTAAAGAGATGTCGATAGCTAAGCTCTGCAGTTATTTTTCCAGAAAAAAATTCTCTTTCCCTACAAATATTTCATCTTTTTCACTGGAACATTATTATTTATAGTGCTCAGTAATTTACATTATCCAGAGCGGTGGTCCCTGGGAAAATTTTGGTGGTCCGTGGAGAAAATTTTGTATTTTTGCATTTTTTATATTGCACTCATCCTT
>JANHFK010004641.1:362247-383407 GCA_036250565.1 Sibynophis collaris
TGAACTTGGTGGTCCGCGGGATTTAAAATTATGAACTTGGTGGTCCCTGAGGTCCAAAAGGTTGGGGACCCCTGATCCAGAGGATAGGTAGGAAGCAACTGCAATTCATAAAATGAATGAAAAGAAGGGTTTTATGGTTTGGTGTCAATAAGGTATAAAAGGATAACTAACCTGTGGATTACATTTAATATTAGCTAACATTTGTTCAGTCTATCAGTCAGCTATTCTGCCTAGGAGTACTATTAGTTTGGGGGCGGGGGGAAAGCCCTCTCAGAATAATACGTTTACTGTATATGGAAGCCCACTAAAAGGATTTTGGATAGTGCTGTTGTATTAAGATAATTATCGGGTGAGAAAATTACTTCTTTCACTACAATAGCTCACTATCCTAAATAGTCTACTGACATTAGAAGGCATGCAAAAAAGGAAGAATAAGTGAGTTATAAGTGAAGTAAGTCTTCCCTGCTTTCTTAGCAGTCTGGCTCACAGTTTAGCAGACAGATATGTGTGTATGCATATGTTTGTGTTTTGGAAAGAATGAAAATGGCAACCAATCGGTTAGGAGAATGCCCAAAGACACAGAGAGGCAGAGAGAGGCAGAAAGTAACTTGGTTTTCTTAGACAGTAGACCTGAGAGAAGGTTGAAGAACTGATGATTCTCACCAGTTCTATCCGGTTGGAAGCCAACTGTAATTAACATCCTTACTTAACTCTTAAGTAGGCATGGGGTTTGTAGAAATAGATACACATACATATAGTGGAGAAATAGGTAAACATGAAATTCTTGAAAAGATACATATAATTCACTGTTTTATTACCAACAAAAGTTGCAGGAAAGCAGTAGAGTGGGAAAAAGAACAAATTTGTTTTTTTTAAAGATCTCAGCAAATTACTGCTTTACTTAAAGAAAGTTGCACTGCTAAAAGAAATGTTTCTTATCTTGTTTGTTACAACAAGAAACAAATGTTTTCAGGAAAGTTTTTGTGAGTAGAATGTCATGACACTGAATCCTGGACTGGTTACGTTTTCAGTGTAATATATTTTCATGTAACTGAGCACTTATGTATTAAATTCTTACAGAAATGTTTTTGCAGGGCCACACATGTAGCCACAGAATCTCATGTAGTCCTTGATTGCCCAGTTCTTTATAAATCAGTATGAACTGGCTTTTAGGAACTCCCAGTGTCCCTTTACTACTTGGTCATGCATGCTGGAGCTGCGAGTTCTTCATTATTTGAAGGTCAATAAATTCCTTAGTCTTGGTTAATTATTTTTCTTTACTTTTTAAATTTATATCTTGCCTTTTCTTCAGAGCTGAAGACAGCTTACATGGGATCTTCCTTCATTTTATCCTCACAAAAACAACCCTGTAATGTAAGTTAGGCTGAGGGAGAATGATTGTCCTTCTTGGCTGACAGTGGATTTGAATCCCAATCCTAATCCAGCATCCTCATTTTCTGATCAAAGTTCAATGTAAGACTTAGATTTATGTGATGGAAAAACAAAACAAAACATAGCAATAGAGAAAAGAGGGTGATGGTACAATCACACATCTTACCTTGATTGAAGCACCTGCAAATCTTGCTAGCTGCTTAATGTGTTGGCCCTTTTT
The DNA here is from genome assembly GCA_036250565.1 of Sibynophis collaris. Classification (NCBI taxonomy): domain Eukaryota; kingdom Metazoa; phylum Chordata; class Lepidosauria; order Squamata; family Sibynophiidae; genus Sibynophis; species Sibynophis collaris. Next base: position 363,860 of record JANHFK010004641.1, read on the forward strand.
TCCAATAATGGCACCTACTGCCTGTGTTGGGATGAACAAATTCACCACTTCTTGCTCTGGCAACTGTGGATAACAAAATGAGACATCATGTACCTTGGGAGAGGACAAGGAGTTGATGATGATTTTTGCCTCCCAAGTTAGGTTATCTTGTACAGTTGAAATGATTTGCATGCAGGAACAAAGAAAAAGAGGAAGGAAAGCCAGCTTGTTAATGTCAAATATTACTGGAAAAAGTAAATATTTAGTTGTGCTTCAGCCTTACTTCATCCTGAAGAAAATTACAAAATTGTGGGGAAGAAAAAAGATTATAACATGGTTCTGTATTCCTTTATCTCTCATTTAATTGGTAATCCCTCAGCACATAAGACATTGTAAGAAGCAGACTCTCAAGATACCCTAATGACTCTTTAATGGCTACTATGCAAGGTTCTACATCTGGAAAATAAATATTTTCTACACAGATATGCACAAATTGGAATAATCATTTCATGTATAAATATGCATTAAACTCTTTTTACTATCCTAATTATTAATACAATATAACAAATGAGTATTTTATTAAATGGTATCCAATTCACATTGTATATTACTGACCATCATCATCTTGAACCACATTAAGAACACTATATCAGCTTCTATAGGACAGGAGATAGAAGAATAAAATCAACAAGAAGGAAGATCAGTAATTTTCAATACAGGTAGACCTCATTTAGCTACTGCCTCAGGCAGCAACCATTCAAAGTTAAACAACAGTAATGAAAAAATGACTTTGCAACCATGCCTTTATTTACAACCTTTGTGGTGTCTTCTCAGTCACATATTCATTATTACAGTCAGTCAGTACACTTCCTGCCCTCTTGCAGAGCAGAGAGATTGTATAAACAAGCTATCTCTTCCTGAGATGTTTTTCTCTGTTCTACAGCACTTAAACTAAAAGGTGTTAACTGCAAGTTAAGAAGCTCTGCTCTGTGATTTTAATTAGCTGTCTGGCAACTGCTGCCTGTAACTGACAAGACTTTAGTCACTTTCCCACCTTTGGCTCATAGTTGCAAACAAATTTCCAATAGATTAATTGAGGAAAGATCTATATATATTATTCGTATGACCTTTTAACTGGCTAAAACGGTGCACCATGCTAAGCAATCACAGTTGCAAACATGCTAAGCAAAAAGCCAATGCTAGTCCATTTCTTTCAATGTGTATTTCTCATTGTGTGTCTGCTTATTGTCTTGCAATCCCTTCCTCTCTGATGAATCAAAATGCAGACATTAATTCTCTTTTTGTTAATTATCCCAGCACTAAGGTAAGCATTCCAGAGGGTGGAGGAGTGGGGGGAAAGAGCTATAAGATCTGCCCTTTTACCCAGTTTCCTCATGGTTCAAGTTCTGGAAAACTTCCCTGCCTTTTAGGCTGACCCAGCTGTTTGGGAACACATCCTTCTGATGCTATAAATTGAAGAAAAATTGAAGTAAAATCATAAGCACAGTTGCAGTCACACAATTTTCCACTTAGTGATCACATCATTTAGCAACTGAGCTGTCGGTCTCCATTGTGGACTATCCATAGTTCACTACTTATGTTACTGATTTTATTGTAATTTCTGTTTATTATTATAACCCACCCAGAATCATTGGGAATAGGGCATACAACTTCAATAATTAATAAATTAATATTAGTTATTTTAATGTTATTTCCTTCTCAATGACCAAGTCATTGGAAGTCAGGTGGTATGCAAATTTAAATAACACAACAATAACTTCCTTTGGTCACCGAGAGTCATGAATGCTAAATACTATGCCAGGCAATTATTGAAAGAATAACAGCAAGCTATGACAATGAGGGCTTGACTCTACTTTTCCTATGTATTTTCAACTTTGCTTAGAGAAAATCTTTTGAATTCAATTTCTTTCTATAATAGAAATGCATATCCAGAGATATCAGGCTGTAAAGCATCACTAAAATTATTTTCTAGTTTATATTAGAACAGAAGAACTACTAAACTGTAAATGAACAAAAGATCCCGCCCTGAGTCCTGCAAAGGAGAAGGGCGGTCTAGAAATTCAATAAATAATAATAATAATCCCAACACACACAGATACTAACAGAGTGGAAAGACTGATAATTCATAGCTCTACAACTTTATGAATTGAAGAACTAAATATACATCCAGTGATCTTAGGACCCTACTCCCAGATAAGTATATGCAGTTTTACCTGAAAATGTTGGAATGTCCCACAAGGACCATCATTATTAAAAACGAATGATACAGCAAAACATAAAAGTAGGACAGGAAGGGGAAATTTGCCATTCTTATTTAATGTCATTTTTCAAGAACTGACAAATTTCCAATGGATTAATTGAGGAAAGATCTATGTATATTATTCGTATGACCTTTAACTGGCCAAAACGATGCACTGTAGGGCAAAACTTTTCAATTGCGATACCTCAAATGAGCTAGTTTATAGAATGTGTCCAAAATCTGGGAGCCATGACTTCTGTGGAATTGAAATTTGGCAAATGTTATAAAACATTTCATGACATTAAAATTATCATGAAACATTTGTACTACATTATTGTTTCACTGACTTGAGTTCTTTATGACCTAATACAAAATATCATAAAACATTTCCTGTGCTGCCATTTGATTGTGCTATAAAGTTCAACATGGACTATTTTCAAGGCTGATACATCTCTGAATGTATCCCAGCTTTTCCAGTGAGGCAATACATTGGAAACTCTGTCCTTGTTGAAGGCATTGAGGCATCTGGTAAGGAAATATCTCTGAAACAATGACCAAAGGAGTCATGGTTTGTCTAATAGTAATAAACAGCCCTCCAGATTGTTTTTGACTTTTGCCATCACTCTTAGCCAATACTGTTAACTGTCACAGCTGGTGAGAATTAAAATTTCAAAAAAAATCTGAAGGACAACACATTATCCACTTCCACTATAGAGCAAAAGAGACCAAGCTAGCATTATGGACATGAACCCTAGGCAACAACAGAATTGTATCAAGTGAAGCTTTCTGAAGCTCAGAGTTTTAGTTATTGATCTCTGCAGCTGGTGAAATTTCTGTCTGAGAAGGCACCAAGATGCTACATAAACAAGCAGTAGTACGCATAATATAACATACAGAAAAACCCAGGTTCAATCCCTGCCATTTCTTATTAATAAAATGGGTCTCATAAAACTTTTCCACAACCTTGGAGAGCCACTACCAATTAAACTAGATAACTTTGGGTTAAGGCCAATAGCTGACAGTAGAAGTATTATATGTTCATGTTACAGTATATGTATTGTATGGTCATGTGTAAAACATTATCAAGGTAGCAAAACTGATTCTGAGACATGATAAATAGTGCTTTGCTATCAATTGTCGTGAGAAAAATTATTGCCAAGACCGCTGTACTTGACTGGCGAGCTGCCCATTGAGACACAAAGTGTTGCAGTTGGTGTAGGTACCTCCAGAACTGTAAGCAAAATGTGTAAAGCGAATACTACATGCAAGGACAGAGAAGTTCTGCTTGGTAGCTTTATCACGCAGCTAAGTTACTTTCTCTAAACAGGACTGGGTGAATCAATGTTTAGAAAACTGCCACAGTGCAGAATCATTTTACGGCAGCCTAGAAGCCTGCAAAGCAAAAGGAGGGCATGATACAAAGCAAGGTGCACGAAAAGGTGGCATCCAGACAGAAGAGGGTAACGCACTTACGGAGTGCAGATGGGGATATGTGCCAGTCAGCGAGGCTCCATTAAGGCCCGAAAGGTATGCTGCTTGGCTCTACGGCAGGAAAAAAAGTTAACATCAGTGGGGGCAGGCCAAAAGCTAAGGGCGTAAGTACCAGGAAAATGTACGTGAGAGGGTCTTTGGAGAGATATTGGATGAACCCCAAATACCTGAGAAGCTATTCCTCTAGGTTCTTGCAAAAAAGCCTTTATGTATCTTACACAATTGGCCTCTATAACAAGCTGAGCTTACTCAATAACATCTCCAGAAACCTGAACTATTTCCTTTCTATTTCTGAAACCAACCAAAAGATAATGTTGTTCTGATTTTATATGCTATTAAGATCTATTAAATGGCTTCTATTGTCTCATAAATTTATTTTTATAATTGTACATTTGTACTACATTATTGTTTCACTGACTTGAGTTCTACATATAATTATGGTTATTATTGTCATAGTTGTGAACCATAGTTCAATCTTTTAAAAATTAAATAACATATGAATCAGTCTTATGCTGAATCAAACCACTGACACATCTAGATCAGTGGTAGCAGTAGCTCTCCAAGATCTGTCTAAGATCCCTTATTCACAGGAGATGCCTTGGAATTCTATGTATATACAGCAAGTGCCCTATCACCAAACAACTGGATCATTCTCTCCATATATTCTGGAGGCCAGTGTAAGACTCAGAAAGGAACAGTGACTTTAACATATGAGAACCAGAAATGGACAATGAAAATCATACTTCTTTGCATGGAATGACATACTGGTAACTAAATAAGAATATACCTTTTCCCAAATGTAGTCACCGATCTATAAAAGAAGATTTTATATGTTTTGTTTCCAAAATTAAGTTCATGCAAAACAAAAAAGTATCTTAGAACCTTTCTTCTACAAACAAATGCCACTCAAAAGACACTTAGCCACAAAAGGCTTTCAAAAAGAGGTGCTAAAGAAATACGTTGTTTTAACCTTGTTTGAAAGTGTCCTTCACTATATTAAAAGTAATCTGAAAGATGGGCCTCTATTACTGTACTGTCATCTATGCAAATCTTGCTTCCATTCTGCTGCGACTGAATTTGCTGTTTCTCTCCAATTACAATTGGAGATTACATTTGTGTAAAGATAGTAGCTAGTATAAACCTGATATTTCCCTTACAGATTAAAACATGTTCTTATACACAGCCAAAGAAAGAAAGGAAGCATAATACTATATAACCCTTATTTCCTAAAAAGAACTGAAGGCCAGCATATCAGCAAACAGCCTAAGCATTTGAGACTCTTATAGAAAAGGACTTGGAAGATAGGCACCCTTCCAAATAAAGCACTGAAGTGCAACCTTGTAGGCAATCTTAGAAAATAAACATGATAGGCCTTCAGTTCTTTTATCATGTTTATTTTCTAAGATTGTCTACAAGGCCCTTCTGGAGCCCAGAACTGTTCTTGGAAACAAAGATGATACTGAACCTACTTTATAAAACTTTGGGTTCTTAAATGTAGGTACATACATGCTGTATTTATAAAAGTCAATATGGGGCAGGGAACTTGGCAATCTTCAAGGCAGAGGTCTGTATACCTACTGGCAACTTGGGAACCATGTTGTTGGCTATACATACAGATGGACGTGTGTGTCTACTTACAGCAAAAGGGTTGTAGGGAGCAGTAATAGCAGGTCTACGGGCTGCAGCTCCTGAGGGAAGCATAGATAAACCTGTTGAGAAGATGCCCAATGCATTGAGATTAAGTCCAGGGATGAGATTGGCTTGTTGCTAGAAAGAAACACAAAGAAAAATGAGATAAACAATGTAATCTGATGGGGAAGGAAAAAAGATTAGGCCACAGCACTTTTATTTAGCAAGTTCTGGAGCATCTCAGGTTCACTTCTGTCCTTATTAGACTTCTTATATGATTTGTAATTATTTGGTTTTGACAAAGAAAACACATATGCACTAGGAGAGGAACTTACATTGATTGCTACCACGTCATTTTCATAGGCTTCCCGCAGTTTGTTCATTATCTCTACTTCAGCATTGGTACAGGCCTCAATCGTACCCTTCACAGTGATGGTTCTTTCAGGGTTATAAATGGTTAAATCCTGCAAACTGAACAATCACAAAATAACAAATGAATATCTTTTCAATACAAAAAAAGGATTTATAGCCAGCTCTAAAATGTGGGCAAGTTTGTCAGAATGAATATTTTTAAATAAAATCCAAGCAGTTAAATTATATTGCTGGGTGGGTGAAGCCCAACAAATTAGAAAAACACCCTATTTAGGCAGAAGGCAAAGTGAATGGAAGAGCTGATGTTGGAATCAACAAGCCACCAATAATTTTATAAAGTGCTTGAGTTTATACTAGGAGATTTGAGGCCTTTAATTTCTGAATGCAACACTTTGAATCACACTGGATTGTAGAGTTGCTTGTGAACTGAAGATTTTGAGAAATGCCATGTGCAAAAAGACAGGCTCAGGTTCCTAGGCTACTTACTGCATTAATAAATCACTGGGTTTTTTAGATGAACTTCGTACTGTTCCCAAACCAGAAACAGTAACGTAATTTGTGTTGAAGAAAGGGAATAATTTAGCATACATCTGCTGTAAAATACTTCCCACTGTAAAGATTACCACTCTGGTTTTATTATTTTCAATCATTTTAATTAGCACTAATTATTTCATTACAGAGAGGTAAGTAGACAGGTTGGTGGAATGGATGAATGGGTGGATAGATGATTGGAGATAGTGAAGAGACAAAAGCAGGAAGACAATGGCGGCTGGAATGCAGGCCCTCATCCTTATAAATAAATTAGTATTATAGAATTATAGTGCTATTATGTTCCTTCATGTAAGGATATTTTTCTGGTTCAATCATTCTTCCAAGCCACATAAACATGTGGTGTTTTACTGACATATTACGTATTTTACCTTATTTAAAAACTGATGTGTTTTATGAATTATTAAAATTTATACAGCTACACATGTACTAAAAGGATTCTGGGTGCCAAACGGAATTAAATACGCCATGCAAATTTACAACTCAATTAAACATTAGCACTATAAAACTACAATATTTCTGGGTTCAATGAAACCTAGATGTCTCTCTCTAAAGTAGGCTAAGACAGTACATGTGAGTTCTGCTTAGAAGGAGGGTGAGCAAGCTATGGGTCTAGAGTGCCTCATGCAGCAAACTAAGAAGTAAGAGTTGTGTCCAGCTTTTCCCAACCAGGTGTCTCCTAAAAGTGCTGGACTACAGCTCCCATCATCCCCAGCTAACACAGTCACTTGATGTCCTGCATGGGGAGAATGGGTGTTAAAAGTCCAACGTACCTGCAGGGTGTTAGGTTGGGGAAGGCTGGTCTTGCCTGATGGCAGCAACATTCACTGGTACTCACGGAGAAATAGTGATTTTGGTCCCCGTATCTTGCTCAATTTTCTTCAAGTTTCTTCCTTCTTTGCCAATCAATCTTCCAACCAAGCTGTTGTGTGCTAAGATTTTCAAAGGAATCTCTTCAGCCCTAAGGAGTATGAAAAACATACAAAAGGTCGCAGAAACAAATGGAGATGCACTTCTAAAAAATTTCCAACCAGATTTTTTTGGGGGAAAACAGTGCTGGATATTCCATCATCACCATCATTCAATACTGTGACCCAGGAAGGGGAAGCCTACTGTTAAGACTTCACTTGTGGGCATGAAAAAAACAGTTTTCTAAAAACTAACCTATATATTCTGCAATTAATTAACAGCAGAATAGTATCAATAACCAATTTTACTACAAGAAGGAAGTCATGTTGTTGGGGAGCAGGAGGTTGTGTGAGGTAGACTTTAAAAATGAATGGAGATGTGTTTTTCTAGGGAGTTATAGATATACTTCTTGGTATTATTCCAACCCACAAAAAAATTTCCTGATGTGAAACTCTTCTGTTTATTCTAGTAATTTGAGTCAGTGGAATATAAGGTGAATACAGATAGATTTAATCAATGGTGCACAGTTTAAAAATAAGAGTAAGATAATGGGGTTTACTATTCAACTTAAGTTAGCATTTCTCTGAACTGAACAAAGTAACAAGCTTGTCGTTGATAAAACAATGTGGACCCAGATCTATACTCTTTAGAGCAGTAATCCCCAACCTTTTCACTGATGGCCCGGTCCAGCCCAGCCTGATGTATGTGTGTGTGTCAGGCACACATACACAGTTTCACTGATGTGAGCGGCTGGGCGCATGCTCAAGTGTGAAGCTCCATTTGCACCAACACCCTCTGCTGGCGTAAGTGGAGCTTCACGCTTAAACGCAAGTGCCCTCCACTCAAATGCCCTCTGCTTATGCACACGGAGCTTTGCGCATAAGCACAAGGGCCTGCTACTTGCATGAGTGGAGCTTTGCATGTATGTGCTTGCCCACTGCTCACATGGCCTGGTTTCAAACAAGCCATAGCTCAGTAGTGGGCCGTGGGCAGAGGGTTGGGGACACCTGCATTAGAGGTACCTTATCACTGTGTCACAGAGAGATATTCAAGTTTTACTTTGCAATTGTTCATATCTACTTTGCTTATGGTTATCACTTGTCAAACTATTTATTTGACTCCCAGTAGCTTCTTCTCCAGTTATCAGTTCTAGCCTTCTTAGCTGATAGTTATATTGATTAATCTATTAATTTTTAAAAAGATTTATAGAACTGCCCATCTTATCCAGCCTAACCCTTGGTGCTCCACATCAATAAAAACAGTAAAAATAGTAGAAAAAACATATACAATCCAAAACAAAACTTTTGACCCCTCCAAATACAATACATCATCACATATCCACAAAAAACTTTACAGGGCTCCACCCTCATACTAACTCAAATGACGGTGGGAAAAGCCAAGATTTCCAGGCTTTTGGGGAGAGTACTTCCTAAGGGTCTGATGATTTTGCAAGAGGCAGCTACCCAGAAGGCACACTGCTGAGGTGGCCTTTTAGTTTTAAAATTATTTAAGTCAATTTACATTCATCATCTCTATTTACAAAGAAGACCAGCCTACAACAATGAATGTATGTATATGGGGGTGGAAGGTTGGATATGTACATATATATATGTACATACATACATACATACATACATACATACATACATACATACATACATACATACATACAGGTATATATGTGTGTGTGTATACACACATATATACACATTTATACACATATATGCACAGATTTTTCTCTCACTTCTTTTAGTTAATCTATTTAGAGTGGGCTGAATATTGTAGCTTCCTGTCTTGCTAACTTCATCTCTTATATTTATCCCTCCCAAATGATGCTGGACTACACCTTCCAATGATTCCTGCAATCATGGCCAATGCTGAAAAGTGCTGGAAGCTGAGTTCATTAGTTATAGCTTCACAATGAGAAGCATGGGACATTTTTCTCTGGCTGCAAAAGCCAAAGCTAAACTATCAAAAGCATTTATCTAACAGTATGTAGTGAATAAAAGCATCCATGACAACACAACATACTATATAACACACTACAGTCACAAAGCACATTTCTATCTAAGTCCAGCCACAGAAATCCATTGGCTGAATCGGTCATAGCATCTCAATCAACCTTGGGGGGGCAAAACTTTCTTAAGCCCCTAAAGGATATAAATCTAAATAATAAATAAAGTTCTAAGAGCTGATCTTTCTCTAATCTATTCTTCTGGCTCAAGGTCCCAATTTATGAAGAGGTATTGGACAACAGCCGGGGACTGAAGGACAGTTTGGTAGGGGTTCCACTTTGGTGGATCTGATTACATTCCACGATAAGGAGGGTCCCCATTCTTAGGCCCTGAAAAGCCAGAAAGAAATAGCTTTTCTGGATGACCTTTTTATATTGATCCCAGAGCCACCAATGTAGGCTTTCTTTTGTTTTTACTATAGTTGTATGTTACATTTTATATCATCATCATCATCACTATTATCATCATCGTGTTTTATTTACATGTAATCTTCCTAGAGTTCAGTTGGATTGAGGCAATATATACATTTCATCAATAAATACACTTCTAGCCATGTATAAGTACATCAAATCAAACATCTGGCATTAGTAATGCACGCCTTCTCAAAACTATAATGAAGCCAAAATCAGAAATGGGCAAAAAGATGAGGCCAGGGAAGAGAGAGGCAACATATTACAAAGGCAGCTTTACTTAACTGCTTTACAATGATACTCTGGCAGCAATTTCTATCTAACCAAAAGTTCTCTGCTCCAAGAAGATCTTTTTCACTTCATGAACCCTTTGTGTGTATGTATAACAGATACACAGATGAGCCTTTTTGCCTAACCCATGGGTGAAAGCCTTTACTGTTCAACCAATCTGTCTGCATGCATCTATAAGTGCATTCAAGCACATGTGCATTCATTACCTCATACAGATGCAATCCTTCCCAACAGTATTATACTCTGACAGATAGTGACTTTGCAGTATCTTGTCTCCACCTGCCAGTGGTTTCTAATTTTATGTTATTCACGCTTTCAAAATAATTTAATTTCAAATGCTGGTGATTTAAACCTCATGCTTTATAGCAGGGGTGTCAAACTGGCGGCCCAGGGGTCAGATGCGTTATGTACAGGCCACACCCACCCCAGCTCTATGAAGAGAAAAAACATTGCAATACATCACATGACAGCAACGTGATGTGATGTTGACACCTGTGCTTTATAGCAAAAAAAATTGCCTGATAGATGGCGCATCAAGGAACATCAGGCCAGATCATCTTGCCTGAATAGCAAAGAAATATCAATTTATGAACTGTCAAAAATATGCTAACCAAAATCTTTTTGAATGTCCTTTACAAAAATTGTATTCCCTTTCTGGTTAATTTTAGGGGACATTTTTTCTTCTTCTTCAGAGCTTTGACTTCTCCTGTAATTAAGTAAAATATTTGCAAAGATATCCAAGTAAGATTATCCAGCACTAGAATGGAAAAGAAAGTCTATACTCAAAAGTTTTTTGTATGTAGCTTTGACAACTGGTTTCCTATAAATGTTGTTTGTTATTTACAGTTCTAGAGATCACCTTCCTCTTGAATATTTTTTTTTTAAAAGAAACATTTTTCATTTCCCACCTTCCCTGACAACGTAAGAACTACTTACGATTTTGTTTCTTCAGCCTCCTTCTGCATAATATCAAGTATCATGCGACATGCTTCTGAACACCCTTCGGGGGTGGCATGAATGGTTATTGGTTTCTCAGCAGCACCAGCATTTTCTTTCCGATGAATGTCTACCCTGCAGCAACAGAGTGCATACAAAGAAATCTGCTAGGGATCAGAGGATGGTGCCTAACTTGACACCTTGATAAAACAGGCAAATAAAAAAAATAGTATTACAAAGATACAGAAAATTATTAATTTGCCTTCAAGGCTAATGCAAGGGACGTATTAAGACTTTGGAATCAAATAGATTTGGTTCACATGTTATTCACATGTTATTGCTTTGGTAAAGGTGTGAATTTGTGTGCTCCTTCCTCCACTCTGACTTCCTGATTCATGACAAATCATACTTAATATTACATCTGAACAGCATTTGCTGGCTTGCATCCATTTGTCCATAAAAGCTTGCTCTTTTCTCAAGTTCAGAAAGTAACTTGTTTTAAATGGAGCCTAGCGTAAATAAAGGTAAAGAATACACAGCTACTTGTGTCTGAATGAGACACTCAAATCTAACCATCTCTACAGGAGCTAAAGTGAGATTTTCCCCTTTCTAGTGACATCATTTATAAAAAAAGTACTTTAATAGAAAAGATAGATACCTCCTCTATACTTTAATTCAAGACTAGCCAGGACACAAGCACACCAAAGGTCTTTTGTCCTTTGTCAAATGTGTGGGTGGCCTTCTGAGGCATTTACTGACTTTAAGAACACATGCTTTCCTGATATTAACACAACTTAGATGTACTGAAAAGCCAAGCATTAATATTAATTTTGGATTGTAAGTGACCTTTCAGGAAAAAAAAAAGGAAGATCTTGTAAGGCTTCTGAGAGAGGCCAATGCATGTAAAAATGATTGTCTCCCATGGCTGATTGTCTGTGACCAATAACTCATCATGTAGTTTAGGCAGTTCTTTGCACTTGCAATACTGGTGAATATCTGTAGCTCGGGTGTAGGATGAGGGTGAAGGTTTATTCTCCGATCTTAGCTTGTGGGTTGGTTTCTGAATGTTTCGTTACCAGGGTAGGTAACATCTTCAGCAGACTTTAGGGGATAGAAACTCCACTGAAGATGTTACCTAGTCTGGTAACAAAATGTTCGGAAACCAACCCACAAGCTCGGAGAACAAATCTTCACCCTCAGTTCTTGCACTGCCATGCGTTTCTGCCAATGAAGACCTTAAGGAAACAGGCCCAACTTTCTGACTCTGCATGAGAACAATTTGACATGAAAGAGACTGCCAGACTGAACTGTTGACTAAAAATGTCATTCAGTTTTTTCTGAGTTGGCCTTCATTTAATATTAGTATCAAAAATTTCATAGAGAAGGGAACAATATTGATAGAGGAAAAAGAAAAATTGGAGATTACAAAGAGACAGTGAATAAGAAAGACATAAAGGGGGAGAGAGAAATCTTCGAATTTGCAACTATCTCCAAAAACACCTAGCCTTCGAAACAGGTCATCTTTGATGGGATTTGGCTGACAGAGTAACTATATTGAAGCTATGTACAAAAGAATGGACAGAAACATATCTACATATCCACTCAGCATTTACAATTACGATAGATAGATAGATAGATGCGACCATTTGCAGGAAGCCTGAAGATATAAGGACCAATATCTGTAAGGCCAAGCATTTCTAGGCATCATCATATAGTTTGGTTCTAAAAATATGTTGCATTGGCTCTATGCAAACTGTATCAAAAATGTGATATTTATTTTGAAAGTAGAATAAATGTCAAAAGGGGAGAATGGGCACAATCCTGCAATCTAGGCCCAAATTCTTTTCGTGAAATAGTGAAAACAACAGAAAATGAATAAAAGTCATATATACTTTTTAGTTACAGTGTCATTCACAGTATTTTTAGGAAAATAATTACCCAGGAAAATGATATAAAATTTCAATTAGTAATCTGAACAGTACTATATACATAAGCAATGCAGTCTCAGATACAGAATACAGTGATTGCAATTCCTCTTTGCTCTACTCAATAGGGGAGCTTGAGAAGGTTTTCTTTTAAGGGTGGTCTACAAATATTAAGTAAATAAATGCCATTCTTATTTCATGCAGGCTGGCATACAATTTGCCTTCAGTAACATACCAAGCATCATAATGCAAGATGTTTCTAGTGGTTATGGAGGTAAATATACACAATGAATATTTAAATACAGATAAGAAAGTAATTTCCAAGCTCGTGCCTATTTGTACTGCCTCCAACAGATCACGGAAGATATTATTAGACTAAATTAGAAAGCTAACATTGAGATGAAGGATCAAATAGTAATTCCACAATGATTTCTACTATTTATGACAAAATAAGAAACATATATTTAATCTCATCAGTTGGCTGAAAATATTTATCTTTGAATAGTAGAAATCATCCAGAGGTGGCTGAAAAGAAGCAGGAAAAAAATATATTTGGAATGGGGAAAACATGCTGGGTTACAGTAGTATCTCAGAACAGATGAGTAGAACCTGTCCATAATTTTGAAAAACAAGATGAGTGAAGCTGACAAGATAAACATTAACAGGACTACAGTACCTATTAAAACATTCCTAAGAATTTGTACAAAATACATCAACAGTGAGTTGAAAGGCCTTTTATACAAGGTAACAAGCTTTTGCCATGTAATGCACAGACGAGCTCACAGTTCAGCATTCGGTCCAAAGATCACAAGCTAGGAACACGAAGCTACAAACAGAATCCTTATAGAAGGAAATGAAACCATCTGTGATACTTACTTAGACTGGGTTTGCTTAGTAAGGTTCTTTATGGTCAAGCCCTCCTTTCCTATGATCGCACCAACAAATTGCGTGGGGACCAGGATCCGTAGAGGGAAATCAAGCTGTTTGGACTGCGAGGAGCCCCCAGGGGAGGGGCCCTGCTCCCTGGAAGAGTGGCCCCCACGCCGGGATCTCTGGGAGGGCTGAGGGGAGCTCACCTCGTCGTCTGGGATGTAGGAAATCTTGAAGGAATAGTTCTCAAACTGGTGACCACTAAGCTTCTCAATTGCTCTAGAAATACAAAGAAAGGAGTGGGGAAAATAATTACTACAAGAAATGTTTACTTCAACACACCAGCCTCTGTAACAACCTGCCTCAACATGTGGCATCTGTATAGGAAGGGCCATAATTACAATCCATCCATATACCCCAAATAATCATGGGAATTATAGTTTGGAGAATGTTTTTTGAAAGAAAATCATGCCAATAACTTTCCTGTCCCTAGTTGGCATTTGTACTACCACCAATACAACAGATCACTGAGGATATTATCAGACTTAATTAGAGAACTAACATTGAGAAGTTTTATTTCAATATGCATACTAAAATAGATGCATATGACATTCCTAATGTATGAATGCGTATCTCAGTTCTAATGGTTGATTTCACCTTTTGGAAATCACAAATACCATGATAAAACACAAGAGGAATTTTGAAATATTGAACATTCAAAATCAGAACAAAAATCTAAATTATCTTAGAATATCTAAATACTATATGCAAGCATATGATTGCAAAAGTAGGTATCTATCAGGAGCCAATACTTTCTATTTAAATGGCATTTTGATGTTTATAATTGTAATCCTGCCTTAGACATAATTTGGCTGCCACGTGCTTTGAAAGTACAGAATTGTCACATATAGAAAAAAACTACACAAGTAGATTGGGCATGTACATTGCTTTGAAGCAGGTATGTAAAACTTCACGCCTACAAGCCTGACCTGGATCACAGGGACTTGAATGAGATTCCATTTCCCCAATCCATGTCTCTTACCTCCCAAATGGAGCACTTACCTCACAGAGGAAGATAAAAGGTGTTGAGATCAAGCAATAATTTGCCTTTGCAGGCATCCTAGTTTCTATCACCAAGTGGCATCTATGTTTTGGTCATTCCACATTTTGCTCAAGCAACTCATGCATAACAACATAGGAAGTACAGATTCCCCACTTCATACTGTATGACCAATAGCAAATATCTTCTCAATTGCAGCATCTGCCCCCTGAAATACTATTCATCCTGGAATTTATCTGGCTCCCATACTGACCGTTTAAAAGAACGTTGAAAACATGGTTCCTTCCCCAGAACTTGGTTGAAGGATGGTGGAACTTCTGTATTTCTTCTTTTAGTTGTGGTTAGAATATCTCCCCCCCCCCCCCGATATTTGGGATTTCTTATTTGTATCATCTATATTTTATTAGTGTTTTTATTATAGGCTGTCTAGATACAGGGTTGGATGGCCTACAACTTGAATAAAGAAATAAAATAAGCAGCAAGATCTCTCAATCTTGTTGCTTTAAGTCCCACCCCAACATCTTTCTATATGCCCACACAGGAAGCAGGTTTCAGTCTTTATTCTGAATGGCAGTTGACCAGCCCTGCCTTAAAATGGAAACATCTGGTAATGTTTCAGACTATCTTCAGCCATTTGGTTCAGAGACTTTCACTTCACTGACAAAACAAAGATCCTTCTGTCATCTATTTTTAAAGATACATTAATCAAAATTCTTTAATTATGAAATCAAGAGTACAGACTGCAGTTTATCTCTTTCAAAATATTACATGCTGAAAAGGCAGTGACACATCGAGGTAGGTGATTTGGTGAATGACCTCTATGTAAAGCCAAAGAGGCACAGATATATATTGCATTTCCAAAACAACATAATAAAATTCTAATAAAAATAGTTGATATTTTAGTATACATCGCTGATACAACTTATTAATAATTCTAAAAAAACAAATAATACATCTTGGTTAGAAGGCAGGGCACGACACAAGATGAGTGATTCTAGACACCTGCTGTCTTTGAACATGGATCCTGTTTGTCAAATCACTGCAGAAATTAGATGTATTAAATAATTTCCCTCAATTGCACTGAGTGGTTTTCCATAGTTACCTTAAACCTATTTATGTATTTTTTAAAGCACAGATTAACCAAATATATTTTATTAATGCCTGAATGGCATTTGCAAATGATTCAACAATATTGTGTTACAGAGCAGGTACTGTGTGGAGTGACTGTTTATAATTTATGAAATCAAATATATTCCAAGAATTATTGGGAATCAGCAGAATTTTTTTTTTGCTTACATCCAGCTACATGATTAAATGTTGCTGATTTTTAATTATAAGGGGTGTATTATTTTAGGATGTGTTGTACGTTAGATGGCAGGGCAATAATATTTTGAAGAAATAGTAAGGGTTAGGGTTAGATATGTGATATAAACAAGCAATGGCTGAAATGATTGTGGAAATGAATGGCATTGTTTTGTTCGAGTATTTTGGAAGCTGTGAAGAAATGGAGGAAGATTTCTTTCTCTGAAGGATTTGCTAACCTGGAAGGTCATCTTGTCTGCTGGTTGTTAAAAAGGCTTACTGCCAGCTGAGTCAGCTCTCTGGTGTGGTAGCAAAATGAAATGAATTCCAGGAACTGACATGTGAGCTATGCTTAGATCTAGAATGGCAATGGAGGCTGCAGTGACAGGATGCAATTCAATAGCTGCCATTGCTCCATTTGGATTGAACTAAGGTTAAAGTTGGCACCAGAAGGCAGACAGAGGTCAGTCTAGCAGCCGAGTAGGGGCTGATCTAACATGAATGTCCAGAATGTGAGGCCTTGATTCACATCTGACTGGGAGTCTTCAGTAACATCAGCACCACAAAGTTGATTGTATCAGTTGTGAAGAAGGATTCAAGGGGTGCAAGTTGGACTCTAGATTTGTTTGGCTTCCTAAAAGTCTGAGGGATGCCTAATCTAAGGTAAAAATGTAGGCCAGACATGAGTGGTGGGCACTGTGAGAAGTTGCTATGGTTTGGCCTTTCCTAATGTTGTGATTTTTAGAGTACTAGAATGAAAAGAGGACATGTGGAACTATGAGTGAGAAAGGGTCAAATAGATCACTAGATTGTTGGCCACACAGTTAACTGGTGAGATTGTGAGGTGCCTATTTTCCCTTGGGAATGCAGGGATTGGATTTAACAGCTGTAGTGAACCTAGGGAGATATGGCAAGTGTGCTATTCCTGGCGAAGAGGAATTGATAATTTGGTGTTGATTTCAATTTCTGGCTCGTTGGCTCTGAACACAAGACCTGGTTGTCAAATTACTGGAGATCTCAGACTAAAATTGCTGAAGGTAAATGCCAAGTCAGTCTGTAAAAAGAGCTTGTTTATCAGCTTAACAGTTGATGAATGGATGGACTTGTATTATTGAAACCTTGTTGGACTAGGTCAACTACTATTTTTCACCCTGATATCTGCCTTCCTGGGCTTGAGGTCCTACAGTAGCCTTGATAGCAAAAGTGGTGTGTGTGTATAATTTATAAAGATATCACAAATGCAACGAGGTACTCTGCTTTTGCAGTGGTAGGATATTGTATTTCTGTGTTACAGTAGACTGTAGGGACAAGATGAAGAACCTTTATGTGCCATATCTAATATCAGGGCTGATGTTAGAATCCCCCAAATTTCTGTGTCAGGGGACTTTAATTTTCGCGCTCTTAGATTTCAGTCTGGTAAATTCAGGATTTCATGACCTTCATGGCAAGCATGGGGTCATCCCAGTAATCTCTGATTTAACATGCTGAACCTCATCTTTGCCTCTAAACAACTATGGGATGATCTGGCTAGCCCTCTTCTATGATGAAATTAACTCTGTCTATATGATGCTGACTGGTATGTGGGACTTCTGCAAGGTAACAGACCAATTAGAATGGTCCACTCCAAGTGCTTCATAACTGGATGGATTCCAGTTATGGAATTTTCCACCTATCTGCTAAATAGTTCCACTGATTGTTGGTACGCTGTTGACATCAGGAGGTGACCCTCAGTTTTGATGTAATTTCTGGTGAGTAACCTTTCTCTGGTTGTCAATCTATTTCTGGTTTACTAAGATAAATTGGCAAAGTGAACAAAAAAAGGTTAAAAAGTTGAATGATTGAGTCTGGGTAGAGAGATACATTTATCCCAAGGCATACAGAATGCTTGGCTGGCTACTATGACCATTTCACACTCCCAACATTTCTTCAGATTCTTGACTATTTGTGCACAGGGTCTAGAGTGGTGTCTGAGGGGACATTTTCATACCAGCTGGGATTCTTTTTGGTTTTTGATGAATCTATACCTTATGCAACTTGCACATTAATTCTGTGCTGTTCCTAGTTCCTTCAGAATACAGGTGGCAGCATGAAAGGCAGAAACTGACATCAGTCACTGCTTATTTGAAGAGGTCTGCAGAAGTCTTATTAGATCTCTCAACTGCCTCTGATATCATCAACCGCCATATCTTTCTGCACCACATGCAAGATCTGTGTACTGGAAGCACTATCTTACAGTGCGTTGTTCTAATAAGTGGTTGTGTTACTTGCCGTATAACAGTAGCAAAACTACAAAAGTGATAGCATGGCAGTCTTATTTTAATGTCTGGACATTATAGATTCTAGATGGAATGGAATGGTCTGAAATTAAATCCAACTAAGTTAGCATTACTGATAGTTCGTTGAGATTCTTGTCAACTCAGTGTTGTCTCTTGAGGGAAAAGCCCTAAGGGAGCAGGTCCACAACTTAATTCTTCTAGCTTCATAGACACTGCTATATGGGCAGGCTTGGCTAGTATACTAGGTAGAAACAGCCCTGAGCACTCTGAAATAGCAGCTAATGTCCTCAGTATTGCATAGCTGGACTACTGCCATATAATTTACCAGGGGCTACCTTTGAAGACCACCTTGAAGATATACTTGGTACAAAATATGGTGGCTTGTTTAATGGGAGATACTGGTTACTAATAACATGTTGCACTTGCATTTCACACCAATTGCTCCTAAATTACTGGGGGCAAATCAAGATTTTTACTTTTCAGTGATAGACCCAACCTTATGGATCCACCAGGCTTTAACATCATATTTTCTGGAAGCTTATGATGCTATTCTTCCAGGGAGCATCTAATGGTTAATATCAAATATTATTTATTATGATTGTTTTATCATGTTATTATATTGTTTTTTTGTGATATTATTTCAATATCATTTAATTCATTATTGATAATCTCATCATAGATCTTTTAATTATTGATTTATGAGTCTAAACCGCTGGGATCTCATGGCAGATACAACAATTTAACATGGTATGTTAAATAAATGGCTTGCTCCAGTGGTTTCAATGGAATTTGCACCATAATTCTGAGTAGAGTTATTTAGAAAATAAGCTGTAGCATATGAAATGAAGCCAATTTCAGTTGAATGAGAGAAGCTGAATGTTTATTAGATAAATCAGAACTATGATTGAACATTTCAGACAAACTGGATAAACTCCAAGAATGACAATGAAGATGATCAAAAGTTAGTCATCAAAGTCTTATAAACAGAGATTGAAGACTGGGAAAGCTTAGCTTTGAGAAAGAAGAGTAAGGATATATGATGGCATTCTTTAGATAGCTGGAAGGATGTCACTCAGAAAAAGTTCAAGACATACTCTCTATTATTCTAAATGCAGAAAAAAAGATTTAAGCTTCAAGAAAGCAGATTCCAACTGAGTTTTAAGAAAAAAATCCTATGAAAGAGCAGTTTAACAGTGGAATTTAATTTAATTTAATTTTAATTTGATTTATAGGCCGCCCTTCTCCGAAGACTCAGGGCGGCTTACAATGTGCTA
>JANHFK010004641.1:425903-446114 GCA_036250565.1 Sibynophis collaris
CCGGGTCCCCTTCTCCCCTCCCCCCAATTTGATCCCCATCCGTTGGTTGGAAATCAGTTGGACTGTAATCGCAAGTGCACGCCGGATAAAGGGATTTGGAGTAGATGAATAAGGACTCGGAGCCTGGTTCGCCCGTATTTTCGTAGCCCCAGCCTGTGCTCTACTCACAGAAGCGATGCGGTCCCGTCCCGTCCCCCCCCCTCCCAATTGACCTTGATGCTACGTGATTCTGCCGTTCCAGAAAGGAAGAACTGAGTCTGTCAACAAACTGAGCTTTGCTATGAATTATATGTGGATTTTTTTTTAAAAAATAAAACTTTTCTTAACGAGGACTTGGATATGGACAAAAAGAAGCCTTTTGGGAAGTTCCCCCTCCGAACCATCACTTGTAGTATTCACCTGTATCATTATGGTATCTATCTGGTGATTAAAAAGCTAAATAGCGATATTAAAGAAACAACCAGGGTCATGTGTAACTTTTGCACCACTTTTCAGGCTTGCCCTAATGTCTTTTTATTGCATGTTGTCACAATTAGGTGAGAGAGCCACTTTTTCTAGCAGAATATGTTTACTAGGCAATACTGCTGCTTAACACTGCTTCTCAACCTGTACATTATTGACCATTTTTCCACCACTGTTTTACCTTCTAGAGTTACTTTAAAAACTTTTATTTGTGGAATAAAAAAAGACTTGTCTTTATTACTGAATTACTGAATTACTTTATTACTGAAACAACAGCATTGCAAGATTCATGGATGATCCTTAGTGAAGAATTTGTCATTTTGCGGTCACTGGATGAAGTTTATATTAAGATTTTTATCTTCAAGGTGCTCAGAAGAACAAAGGTTTTACACAATACCTCCTCAGTTAACAGAGCTTAATGATGCATATAACCTTCTGCACAAACTCTTAAGAAATGGGGATATGTGGGCAGTATTTCTGGATGCCTCTTTGGTGAAATGTGTAAAAATTTGTTGAGATGGGTGGCATCCAAATGTAATATGTGAAATGAAGTTCAATATTAATGTCTGAAGTTGATTACTAGTTCCTACCTCCCATCCGAATTGAAAAAATAAATTGCATGTTTTGACTAATCCAGTAAATAATTTACATGGAACACTCCACCTTTCCCCCAAATATTAAAGAAGCTTGTTTTATCCAGAATAATAAATCAGAATTGTATTAAAGTTTTTAGCAGTTTCCTTCTCAAATAAGAAATGGAAGGATTATGCATCTACAGTTAGTAAATATAAATAATTTTAATGAATTGTCATTCATATTACTTTGCTTATTTATTTTTATATTATACCTTGTACTTCAAACTTAGTTTAGCGATGATAGAAATACCTAACAAGCTTTTGCCATCTCCAAATTCTCCAGTTTCAGTTAAATTAAAAAGCTGGCAGAAGGTGAGGAATGATAAAAAAGCCAAACCCTACACTTTCTAACCTTTTGCAGAAAATTGTTTTTGTTTTACATGTCATCCCACTTTCTGCTGTTGTGTTTCTGTTGCAGCCCTGATTTCTGTAGCTTCTCAATGTCCACCTCCATTTCACACGCTCATTCTCTTTCTCTCCAGCTTCTGGACACTGGGGAGTGTTTTCCATTTTTTCTTTTTAGATGCTTAATTGAATGTATGGGCTATTTAATAAAAGACTACTGCCAAAGCTGGAGCCATATATGCCACCTTGTTTCTGAGCCTCTGCATACTACTGATGATGCATTTGCTTTCTGCTGCTGCCTCCTCTGCCAATTTCTTGTAAATGTGCTGCAGAGTCCTGGCCCTGTGCCCTCTTGTAGCCACTGGATACATAAGTTCATCCTATGCTTCTTTCTTCAGAGGTTACCTCTGGGGTTTCATCAGATTGCTCCTTCAGATGGATGCAGCCATCTGTTAACAATTTTGTGTTAATTCAGTCAGTTACATCCTGCTATGGGATTATTTCTTCCTAATGAACTACATAGCTAAACGATTTGTAGTTACTTATACATCAATATCTCTGTGCTTATATCTGTCACACATTTGATTTATTATATTTCCACTTTTCAAGAGAACTGTTTCCAATGTTATATATAACACTGTAGAAGTAGAATAAACTTTGAGATGGAGTGGATGGCTGATTAGAACATCTTCCAGAAGTCCTTTTGTTGAATTATAGTCATTATTTTAGAAATTGGCAACACTCTGATTTGCTACCCAAATTGTGACTCTGTGTGTGTGTGTAATCGATGTATATGTGTGTGGGGGGTGCACCTTCATTTTAAAGGACCTATATACTTCATGCATCAATGCTAGTTTAAGAAAAAGAAAGCATATAAACATTACAGACATTCCTAGAGTGACCATGGCAACAGTATTGTTGCATGCTACTATTATTCCCCATATTAGCTCTACATGAAAGGAACCCATCAACACATGTGAATTGGATAACCGTGATATCCAATTCAACATATATAAAAAGGTAACAACACAACTAGGATGAGGTATAATGTGTTCCTCTAGTTAGATCGTTATGGCAAATCAATATGAAGAAGATTCCATTAAAAGATATTGTATCAATAAAAATTTATTCCAGGACTTCCTGCAGATAAGTGTGTACAGTAGATCACCTATTTGTAAGGGGAAAAATATCCTTGAGGAAAACGTTATGATGTCCTACAGATCTTTGAATTCTTAGACTATTGACCCACTGATGTGGATTGATGGGAAATTCTCTTGTCAGCTCTAGGATATCTATATTTGCAAAATAAGCAGAAATACTGCTGTGATAATTTCATAGCTTAGTGGATAAAGCAAGCATTAAAATCTCCAGGTTTTTTTGAAAAATGTTGTACAACACTTTGGATTTGCTTTCAAAAGGGACCCTGTGCATCATCTCTAAGCTCTTTTCCGGTGCCCTTCCTACACTACATTCTGTTGTAACCAAGCTGGAAAAAAGTTAAAAAATAAACAGCTTTGAGTCACGAAGGGAACTGAGTCACAAGCAGTCAGTTTACTTAGAATTTATACATTTTTTTCTTTGTCTTCTTTATATAGGAAACACAT
This sequence comes from Sibynophis collaris, assembly GCA_036250565.1. NCBI lineage: Eukaryota > Metazoa > Chordata > Lepidosauria > Squamata > Sibynophiidae > Sibynophis > Sibynophis collaris. The sequence continues at coordinate 428,950 of JANHFK010004641.1, forward strand.
GCCAAGTGCCAAGTTCCTATGTGTTCTTTTTATAGGTAATAATATTGGTTGGTTGGTTGATTGACTACTTCAACTTGTGCTAAATCAACAAGGGTTACAGAATTAAAATGCTTACAGTACTAGCAGCCAGACAGTTTGACATTACTGAGCAATGATGAGATCATCTGCATAGTGTCGCAGTGTCCATCTCTTAATGAGATAAGAGCAGAATGGTTGTTGAGGGATCAGAGTCTGAGACATGCTTGCATTAATTTAAAAGGGCCAATAAATGCCACATTACTAGTATTCTGATTTCATGTCTGATTCAATGGGTGGCAAATAATGATATCAACAGGAGGGGAGGCAAAAATGTCAAGACAGTATTGGGAGGCAAGCCAACAAATCAATATCATAGGCAGGTACTAAAGGATGGAACTTGAATTGTGACACCTCTTCTATCATCTTGCCTTTTCAGATTCCTTCATAGACACTACTGGGGTCATAGGATAAGATCTTTCTGGTATCAGTAAAGGTTCTCAGCTTAATGGACAAAAGCATTTATTTAAAACTGGTAACACAGCTAAGACTTTCCTGGTTATGGTCTGGGGAATAAAAGAAAACAATGTAATGAAGAATAAACAAAAATGTTGCCAATAAGTTTTTGTATCATGGTTAGGGATAAGCAAGGAAAAACCTTCAGCAGTTTATTTTGAGTTCAATGTCTCATCTTTTTTTATAAATGCTCTTGAATCATAATACATGTTTGTTTGCAATAAGGCTGAGCAACTTTTTGTGGTCTTGAGAGCTATTGTCTCATTCAAATATTCCCTGCAGCTGAGTACAATTGCGGGATGCAAAGAGATGTGTTATCCATCTCTCTTCCCAGTATGTTATTGGTTACCCAATGCTAATGGCAGCAGGAAATTGAGGGCTATAATGGGGTCACTAGATGGAGGGGGGAAAAACCTTCCTCTTTTCTTCTGTTCAAGACTGCTGGCATTAGATCTGTGAGTGCAATGCAATTAAGAAAAAAATTTCTTGCATAGGTTTATTCAACCTCATGTGTTCCAACAATTTGTTAACCCGAGGAATATCAGTTCATTCTAAACAACTTTTGCACAATTGTGGTTATTTACATTCTTTTGAAGATAAGTCTGCAAATGTTGTTACCCTCCTTTCAAGCATCTGTATTAGCCTGAGAAAATTCCCACATTGTTAGTAACAGTTTATCTAAAAAACCTGGAATGCCAAGTTATGGAAAACAATCTAATAGCAGCCATTCAGCATTCAAGAATGCCTTTCCAAATGCTGCATTTATATCATATTACATTTCGGTTTCCACCTGTCCTACATGCACTATTAGTGGTAGTAGACTTTTTTGAGTTTTTCTTACTTTTTCCTCCAGCAAATGGATTTAATGAATAGATTTTGAGAAATTATATTTGTTGTCATCAAGAGAAAAACTACATTCCTAGTTTCAATCAGTTCACAGAAAACAATTGAATCTACAAATGCAGTCTATAATACTTTTTTTAAGCATAACTGCATATTGCATCCCTTTCAGTAACAGTACAGCAGAACTATTTACTGATCAGAATTCTTAAGTTGTGTGCTTTGGTGTAGATCACAAAGGAGCTATTAATATATGTCTTATTGCTTGGACTCACGCATCAGATAATGTAAAGTGATGATAAAATAGCATAAAATGTGGTATCTAACTAAATATAATTGTTTAATTTAATTATATGTCAGTGAATGTTTTTTCTGTCTGAGGTAATACACAGTATCATAAAGAGATACATCGAAGTACTCATTAATCTATCACCTCCCACAAGATCTCTTCTAGTTTTTGTTTTCTCCAATCTCTACTTGAGATTCTGCTCGAGGTCCTGCAATATGTATGAAAGTAGAAATAGCGAAGGAGGCACAATGTTCTTAGTGGGGGATGATAAGATGCTAATTTTTTAATGGAAACAGGACCCAAAGGCATTAGAGAGTAAGAATTAGAGTAGTTTTATTACACAAAACACAGATGATTGGGGCATTTTTATAACTTACACAACCCATTTTTTAAAGAGTACTTAAAATTTTCCCTTTCAATAGTTTTCGTACCTTTTAAATGATAAGTGTGATTCCTAACTGTTCTATTTGAATAAAGCACCCAACAATCTCAGACATATAATGCATTATAAATACAGTAAATAAATTCACATTAATAATGTGATAATATTCAAACAAAGGATTTCCACAATAGAATCACAATTCTGGAAAGTGAAAAAATTACAATGCTAGACAAGCATATATAGTGAAACTTAGTTTATTTAACATTTGTTTAGCCAGGAGACTACAGTGTTAATACAAAGTGGTTGTTTGGCTATCAATGATTGCCAGTCTGATCTCTATCCAGAGTGCCCCACAGGGGGCAGACTAGCTCCATATTCATAAGACTTGTTGTTATTGTGCAGCAGCATCCGGGGCTTTTCCCACCACCAATGTCACTCACATTCAAGCATCACATTTGGATAGGTCTGGCACCAGTTAAACCTGTATTGCTGCTCGAAGCACAGGTTTTTTTTACAGTAAAGTGGTGCTTTAACAATGAAACTTATGCAAAGAAATTTGCTTTGCTGGAATTTTAGGATCTAAGTCATTATGAATTTGATTGCTTTTAAAATTTCTAGCCAAGTTTTTAAAGTGGACTACCAAAGGATCTACAGTATATGATCTCTAACTGAACAGATCCCTAAAGGCCTGAAGGTCTAGTGGGTGAAACTGAGAGGATGCAGTAATGGAAAAGAAACACTTTTTTTTGCTTCCATCATCGTTGAATTCTATATGGATTTTAATCTACATTGGGTCTGAATAAGATCTGCAATATATGAGAGGATACATATATGTTGAATTCAGAGTAGTCAAATCTTTGAGAGAAGTACAAAGCTTACTAACCAGAAAACACTGAAGAACTTATTGGAATCAATTGCCAATTAATCAGCTTTCATGGGCAATCATTCTAATAGGTTCTGCACCTATGTGGAGAGAAATAATTGCTATCAACCTAAATCTCAGTAGGAATTGATTCAACAATGACAGGAATAGAGGAATAACCTGTCACTTTGGGACCACTATCCTGCTACCCAATAGAAAACCAATTCAAATTCGGAGTGTGATCTGCCATATGTGCTGGGTCAGAAACAAGTTGACAAAAACCTGTGGTTGGCATGGCAGCTATGAATTCCTGGGCAGCCCCAATCAAAGCAGTCCTAGCATGGAAGTTAAAATTATCTCTACTTCATCCTGTAGGAGTTCTGAAGCAACTCCATCTGAGACCACCCTCCATCAAGTCAAATAGGGAATCTGTTGGGTAGCTGACTGGATGGTATACCAGAAGAATCCACATTTTCTTCTGAATAACCAAAACTAGATATCAATATTTTAGAATGATACTTGAGTGGACAATAAGCCTGGAGAGAGAAGGAGATCTATATTTTCCAAAAATTCCCCTGCCCTGACCTCCTGGTCTTTTTTGGTGCTATACTGAGCATTCCCTAGTTATCCAATTCAGGTGTTTGTGAAATATTGTAGAGTAGTCCTCTCATGCACAATCAAATCTTAGATGATAAAGATCTTCTTATCTTCCAATTTGGTGTTTAATAGCAAAACCTGCAGGGCAACAGCAGAGTTCATTTTGATGAGGAAGTAACCAGAAGAGATCTCTCTCACCTCCCTTCTTATTTGGCATGCTTTTGCTCCCAGTGTCATGCTTTTCCTCTTTATGGAATTACAGTAAGATTTAGTGTTTCCCAGAGAAGGAATGCCAGTTAAAACAACTGGCACTTGGCACCAAGCGGAGAAAACAGAACAAGTGTTTGTTAAGCTATGGGAAAGAAAGAGACAAAAAGAAGTACCAGATTTAAAGTGCAGAGGTATAAAGAGAAATTGCACTCTTGTGTTGACAGAGTGCAAGCAATTGCTTTAAATGTCTTTCTCCTGCTATGCAATAAAGATTTTTCTCTAGCTGTGCCACGTGAAGTATCTTGGTAGCTTCTGCCAAGTCTAAGCTGGGAATCCTGGCAACCTGAGTGCCCTTTCGCTTACCTCTAGATCAGTGTTTCTCAACCTCAGCAAGTGTAGACTTCAATTTGCAGAATTCCCCAGTCCGCACTGATTTAGATTAATGCACACTGCTCAGGAATCAAAGCAATATTTGCCAATCTCTTGCATCCTCATCTATAAAAATAGGAGAGAGGGCAGAGCTGAAGTGTGTGAAGGACAGGGAAACAACCAGCACACAACTGTTTCCCTACAGTTCCGCTTCTGGTTTTAAAAGAAAAATCTTTTTAAAATCTCCTACCCCAAGAGAGGGATGAGCTAAGGCATCTGCCTTTGCTTTCTGTGACAGTATTCATGCCTTCACCAAGATTGTTTCTGCTTGAGATGAATGAATATATATTCCCACTCTGGGAAGCCAGTTATCATTCTGTAGGGAGCCTTTGGAAATGACATTGGAGAAGGCATCCAGAAGTTATTAGGACAACAACAGGTACTGAGAAATGTGCTAAGCCTATGGAAATGGAAAAATGATAGGGAAAAAACACTGACTGGCTCCTGCTTGATTCCCTGGACTATTGGAGGGAGCGAGGGAGGAAAAAATGCAGACACATTTGCAAGATTCTATTACTATGACCTACCTCAATAAATCTTCCTGTGGAGTCTGTTTTTCTTTATTCTATCTTATAGTGCTTTTATGTTCTTATAAACTCTGGCTGTCATGACTAAAAACTAAAAAAACCTGCCCTCATCTCCAACAATTAGATACGTTTGGCTCCTTGAGAAGACAGGGACCTCCAAGGTGCCAACTCAAAATGTACTTCCCATGTTGTAAATTTTATAACTAATCACTCTCAGTAATTTTAAATAGATGAACTTGTGTTGAGAAAGGCCAAGGAGGAACTTATCATACTGACACATGCTTTTTGAAGTATGAGCAGAGAAACTTATTACCTGGATGAAATTTGGTCCATGTTAACATTCAAAAATATGAAATATGATTTGGAAGCTGACGTAAGAAATGGCTGTCACTTTTACCTGGATATTTAAATGTTGAATTGCAATGCGATGACTTTCTTTGGAGGTAATGGCATTGGATTGATCTTGATATCTGTGCATACTCTTTAATGAAAAATAGCCTGAGCAAGTTTTTGATTGCTATATCAAAACCTCGTAGCCCTGGATCCAGCTCAGGGTTACTGACAAATCAGACTGAGCTTGCAACTTGAAGTAACACAGTAAGTTGGTTGAAAAGGACAATTCTGAATTCGAAATACTGATTCTAACAGTCACCTGAGAAAGTTTCTTTGTACATGGTCACCTAGTACATAAAGATGTTTTTGTTACATTTATAGAAGCTATGCTTGCAGTAGTGATTTGACAAAACGTGTGATACACTACAAATGTATTGATTTAAATCCGTGACTATTTTTGGACATTACAAAAACTAGGAAATAAACCCCTGAAAATTTTTTATTGCAGAAAAAGTAATAACTATGGCTAAAAGATGCTTGATGTTTGGTTTTGCTCGACAAAGGATGAGGGCAGATGTAAAATGATACCTGAGAGATTGAACCTTGCATACCAAGTCCTCGGACTGGGATATAGTGAGATCATCCTCTCCTCACTAAAATGCTGTCTCATAAGTTTAGAAGAAACTTAATTCAGAGGTATGAGATTTAGTGGTGGGGAATTTGGAATTAAAGTTGGTTTGTGAAACGTAATTTCTCTGAATAGAACATTCTGCCCCCTCCCCCTGGAAAGAATACAATTGGCAAAACTCCTGCCCTTTTCTGATCTGAAGCATCCACTAAGGCACCTATAACTTATGGACCTCAACTCTCAGAATTCCTGAGTCATCCATTTGAAAATCTTTTTTGGATATCCAGAGATCATTGCCTTTGAAGAAGTGACACAAAATAACTCCAAAAGATGGGCATGGCAATATTCAATCTGAATCTCCACATTAAATTATTCATCTAACCTATCCAATTTGAAGAAATTAGATTTATAGTAGATACTATAGATTAGCAAGTCTAGTTTTTTCTAATGATTGCATTCTGACCCACTAAGAAATGTTTGAATTTGCATTAATTTTACTCTTTTAAAGCGTGTTTTTATTTTTTGCATTAAACAAGATTTTGAGGATTCTTCTTGTGTTTATATCAGCCAGATACATCTTCAACAATTCTGAGCTTTTTTTTTTTTTTCTTATCAGCAAGTATACTTTACAAGGTTGTTGCTATGGGGCAAAATGACAGGAGATAATGTTATGTATGTAATCTCAAGTTGCTGAAAGTAGGATACAAGTCTAACAACCAGTGTTCTCACTGTTGCCGTTTTAGAGGCGGGGTGGGAGGGAGAGAAAACAGCTCCTGAAGCAGAAATGCAAGTTATAAATATTAGCTTTGAAATGGTGGTGACTGCCCTCTGGTGGCACTTAAAGCTCCAGCTGCACTGGGTAGGGATAGCAATGCTGGAATTTCAAAAGGAAAAAAAATACATCCTTGCTTCCCAAAAGATAGTTATTTGGATCAGGAGACTTTGGAATGGTGTGATGTGATCCTCTAATAGCAAATTGGAATTCTTCCAGTTCTGACCCATCCTCTGAATAAATAAAACTCTGGGCTGAATTGGGGAGTTTTTGGTATAGTTCATCCTTGAGCTAGTTTAACCCTGAGCTGCATATATTCTCTTCTATTGGTAAATATAAATGATTGGCATGCAATGACTCGCTTTCCAGTATCAAATATATTGTTTTGATTGTACAAAGCCTTCTGATCAGGATACCTTAGATGTTATAATGAAGTGGAATATATACGTTTTCCACAGACGAATTCATAGAAAAGGTTTTTTAATTTAAATAGATAACAACAAGGAAAAGTATATGGTTTGAACAAATCTGAAACTAGTAGAGAAAATAATGAGAATGCAGAAACAGAACTTAATTATACCCTGAGTGAAAACAAAGAATGAGTTGCTTAATGGGAGCAACAATCAAATATTGGTCAACTATTTTGTCTTACATTGTGATGAATAATTAACCCATTTGTGCAATACATGACTGGAAACATAGTCATTATCTTCCTGCATCCTTATAAATAAACTAGAATGATACTGCAAGCACTAGTCAGTCACTGCTACCAGGATACGTGATTATTGTTCTGGAGACATGTACTGCTCTTCAGCACAGAAAGGCGAACAAATATTAGTCATACATTTGTACTGTTATACAAAACATAGGGGTAACCATTTTTAAAGTAAGTTTTCTAAAGATTATAAAATATTATTAGGTTAACCTGCTAGATAACTCATGTTAGCTTCAAAATGATTTATGATTACATTAAATATATGCTCCTGGATTACCATTGGCCATTAATTTTTAAGATTTTAGATTATCTTTGCAGTCTGTTCCATAAACCTGCAAAAACACATACCAATTTTCTAGTCTTTTCACTTACATTAGCAGATTCTTGCTATAAAATTAGTTACCAATCCAAATTTGTATATCACCTTTCCCCCTGATTGCACTTTGACTAAAGAGATACAAACTTCAAAGTAAGTAAAAAAATGTTTATTATGCCACCATTTCAACGCATCTTACACAGGTTTTGATCTTCAAAATACCCTAGAAACTGAAAAAAATCGAAGAATTTAGATAACAGAAATCCTTCTGCAAGTTCAGACTAAACACATGCGAAAGACATACTCTTTTCAAAAACACAATTCTGAACAAAGCACCAACTACACAAATATGCAGAATGGTACAACACTTTAAAACTTCACCAAAATATTCTCCATAAAAGGTGTAAAAGTCACCTAATTCACTAGGCACCATTCAACTGAACAAAAATAACAAGTATGCAATCACACTGCAGTGTTTGCAGCTATAAAGTCTTCATTTTTTCACTTCAATAGCGACCTGCAATGCAGAAAGAAAGAAGCCGGTTAGAATTTTGAATCTCTGCAAGTCTGTTAAAAGACATTGTTAATTTATAAACTATACTATTTGGAGAAATAATACAGAATATTGGGCAACTGTTGAAGGCATTTCCCCCTTATGCATAGATTCAGATTTCGTCTGTTTGCAAAATGTGAGGGCTAATAGAGGAGAGGAAGTGGCAATTTTCACCAATTTCACCAATAAACTGCTGTGCCATTTCCCACTATTCTGCAAATGTTTTGGTAATCTAGAGAATGTTTGTGATACATTGCAAGCAGACTTTGAATCATGCCTGCATATGCAAAAGCAAAATGGGCTTATGCACTTTAACTTAGTCCAATTCAATAACAATTCAATAACAGTATAAATTTTTATTTGGATCCAAAGGGTTTCTTTAAAATATTACTCTTAAATGAAGTTAGTGACTAATTTTAAAATGAATCTAAATTTAACCCAGAAAACACACTTTGGTGGTGTTATTCCAACAACATATTCTATTTATTGAGGTATCAGTTGAATCTAAAGTCTAAAATTTTAACTAAGTCACCTAGGAACCCTTGAGGACCAAGAATCAGTACAAGTACACATGCATATAGGGCTTTTAGTAAAAGATACACTAATTAGTTTAATAGTTAAAATATTTTCTTTCCAAAAGAACATTTCTGTATCAAGGTGAAGACAACTGAGAGCAGGAGATTGTTTGAAATCAGACAAAAACTTGATAGCAATGTATCTTTTTTTTTAAAAGCAGAAAACACAACTGAGAATTTTTTTTAAATAACAGGAACAGGAATCAATAATACTTTCTAAAAATATTAGATTACCTCACTGTCCAATTAAGGGCAAAATGTTAAGTTTTCTCTCAATTATGTTATGAGAATTTGTTGTGCAAAAAATAGTATCCAACTAGTACAACTACTGCTTTATTTCATTTGGATACAACTGAATTCAAAGCTCTGATAAACATTGTTTTTAATAACTGAAGATAAGGGAGATAATGAAATGAGCAGAGGGCAAATGAGTTTTGTGACTCAGTATTTTACAAATGCTTTGCAAAACTTGTTAGGGCAACACTGCTCATCAAAAGATTAAACCAGGCAACTCTAAAGTCTGTCCCCACTTGTCTATCTGCTTTGGTATGCACATGAACATGCTTCTGATGGATGTAGCTGATCCCTTTGAGAGCAGAGCTTTAGCTCTTTGCTTTTATTACTATTCTTTGTAAAGCATAGCTTTCAAATGCTTTGTACAGCTCTTAGTTCAAGGAGTTTACTATAGGTTTATATTTATATACTGCTATGGTCCACATTAACTCTACTGGCCTGTAATGGCAAAATTATATTAAACTGAACTTGTTACTTACGAGGCGAGTAGGATCGAGACCGGGAACGGGATCTATACCCCCCTCGGCTATAATATGGAGATGGTGATCTTCTCCTGCACAGAAAAATGTGACAGTGATGATGTGCATATGGATATACACATAACTTGCACTGCTACAAATAACCTTGGTAGCTACATATATCATGTACAGTAAATAAGAATACTGGATCATCATGGATAGTTCATGTATGTATCTACTATATCTATCATAGGGCAACTATTTTTTAATCCAGATTACCACAAATGGTCTAATTACAGAATGCGCCCAAAGTCTGGGACCCATAATTCCTGAGGTAATGAAATTTGGAAAAGTTGTAGCTGCTCCAGTACTACTGGCTGCTCTAGTCATGTGATTTCCATTTTCTCTCACAGTCTCACAATCCCTTGTTCCCTCTCCCACCTAGCAGCAGCCACTTACCTCCTCCTAAGGAAGGAGAATGGATTTCCAATGCTCCCTGCCAGATTTTACAATTAATTAAGATTTCCACTTAATAGGAAAGCTGGCAGAAAGTTGGAAGTCGCTCCTGCTCCCACTGCTTTTTTGTTCACCCTTGGTCATTCTTTTTCTGTTTAGGTAAGAAAATATCTTCTGGAAAGATGACCCAAAGGGGTACAGGTTGTCTAGTTATTATTAAATGCTGCTATTTTTACAATTTGCTTAATAATATTGTACAGTAGACATCAAATCAGATAAGCCAGGAAAAAAGTTAGAAGTTAACCTTAAAGCTGGTTTTTAGCCCAAACAGTAATGTTATTGCTACTGCATCTGAATTAACATTGAGTAGCATATAAATGAATTACAGCTGGAAATTGGAAATAACATTGTTCAATATAATGCATTTTAATTTTAAATGTGGCAGAGTAGTGTTTTGAATCACATAAACGTTCTAACTAAAATGACTACTTCAATCTTTGTAGTATAAGATGTAACAATGATATGCCTCCACTTCTTAATATAGCTAGATCAAAATATTATTTGGAAACCAGGTAAAAACAGTAGCTCATCAGTATTGGCTTTGAGGATACCATTCCATATAGATTTTTACTACTGTCCAAAAAAGGTTCCCATTTTCACCATTGCTTGCATGTTTTAAAAATCATATCAAAATCCTTCAACATACCTGTACATCTGATCCCTATCTTGGGCAGCTCGCCATCCTCCGCCACCTCCACCTCCTCTGTGAAAGGATAAGCAGAACATTTTTTAAAAGCTTTGTTAAAATTACAAAATACAAATAACTGATATAAAGGAATAATGTAGAAAAAAAACAGTCCTGGAATTGAAAAAAAAATCATATGAATTGCATAACAGCAACCAGCCACTGATGCAACAAAATACTCTGAACAGAAAATGTGTTGAATCCTAAATCCTTTGTTTCAAGCTTAACACAGATATTCTATTTTTAATTAAACATTTCAATTTAAACGTTTCAAATGGAAATTTCATCCTTGAAAAAGGCCCTTTCTTAACTTAGGACAATTGCTTTAAGTTTAAATGGGGTATTTTGAGCTTGGCATACTTTGTAAGAATAACAGAAGAATCCTGCTGAATTCAGTAAATTTATTTGACCCAATATTTGGTGTCACACTGGCCAAGTGGCTATATTAGGAAAAAGTATTATGCCTGAACTGGACAGCAATAATGTCAACTGTTAATTCCAGCAAGCAATACAGGTACCCCTAGTCTTAACAACAGTTCATTTAGTGACAACGGCAGTGAAAAAAGTGACTTATGAACATTTTTCACACTTACAACTGTTGCAGCATCTCCATGGCCTTGTGGTCAAAATTAAAATGCTTGCTAACTGGTTCATATTTATGACAGTTGCAGTGTCCAGAGATCATCTGATCACCTTTTGCAACCTTTTGACAAGCAAAGTCAGTGGGGAAGCTAACAACTGTGGCAAGGAAGGTCGTAAAATAGGGCAAATCTCACTTAACAGGTAATCCTCCCTTAACTGTTCATCCAGAGATCATTCAGTTAAAATGGCATTGAATAAATAGTGTTTATAGCTGGTCCTTGAAGCTACGGCCTTGCAGCACAACGCCATGATTGTGTGATCAAAATTTGGGTGCTTGGCAGCCTGTCCACAATTATGACAGCAGTATACACTTCAATACTCCCTGCTTGTCAGCCCCCCCCCACCCCCACATCTCTGCCCCTTTGGTCACTCTGCACTTCACTCCTCCTACATTTATTTTTCCCAGCTGACCTTCGCCATCTCCTTCTCCCCATTGCTGACAAGGCAGTTGCTGGTCTCTTGTGGCAGGACAGGAGGGGTGTGAGGTTTCCCCTAACAACCACAACTGGGATTAATAGAACTGCCATTGCTAAGCGGGGCAATCACTTAATGACCAATCACCCAATGACTGTTTCAGTTAGCTACAAAATCCCAATCCTAATTATGGTTATTAGAAAAAAAATACCTATATTCACTTTGTGTCTGTGTTGCTTTTTTTAAAAACTAAAGAATCCCAAATATTATAGTGTTTTCTTATAAATATTATGTTGGAACGTTCTATTATTTGGACATGTTTACTTATAACTTATTTTTGAATATTTATTAATATATAGCTGAAAAATTCATTCACAGTATCCATGAGGTACAGTGTCCATGAGGTGGCTTTTATCAAAACCCTGGCAAACAAAAATCAATTCTATTTCGATTTATAGGGCTGCCAATCTCAAATACAAGCCACTGGAAAGTTTACAATATTAAAAATGATAGAAGCATATAGAAAAAAATGTGTATTTCCTTGGCAATAATTACTGTTTTGGGATGACTCTATTCTATCTGTTTCAACATAACCAATAGTTTGGTATAAACACACCCAGAACAGAATATAAGCAATACTTTTATACTCAGACATCAACTGTTGGTGAGGTATCAGTGCAAATGATAAATGAGCAGTTTTAAGCACTCTATATTTTGTGTAATTGGAAAGCACTCTTATCCAAAACAAGGTCCAAAATAGAATTTCCCTTCTTTAGAATTCAGTTGCAAGGGGCTGTGAATGAAGGTTATTGAGATTCTTTTTAGTCTCAATTCAGCCCGGGCCACACTAGAGATGGTACTGGTTACACTTGCTGATGATCTGTAGATGATTTAGAATGGAGCTATGCAACCATCTAGATTTCTTAGCATGACAACAGTATCTTGGGACTGGGAGATACTGTGGTGGTTCTTCTCCTTCCTCTGTATCTAGTTTTCAGTCAAGTGTTGAGTAGGAGAAACTAGCCCTAAGCCCGTGCAGCATGGGGTGCCTTAAGCCTTGGTCTCCCACTGTTCTCTTTAACATTTACATGGAACTGCTGGGTGAGGTCATTCGACAGCATGGGGTTACACATCTTCAGCTCTGGCTGGACTATTGAGGTGGTTATCTTTTGACTTTTTACAGGGTAGCATACCTCTAAACAGAGTTAGCAATTTTATGTCCCTGTGGATTTACTGCTTCAACCTACAAAGCAGGCTGTAGCCATGGTTAAGTGGCTTTTGCACAGATTCGCTTTGGACACAAATCGTATCCATTCCTGGATCAGAAGATCTTGCTTACAATCACTCATGCCTTTGTCACTTCCCAGTTGGACTATTGACACATTAGCCTTGAAAGCAACCCAAAAGTTACAATTGGTCGAGTGTGGTGGCACATGCTGCACTGTTATGTTCCTAGGCTTGCCATTATAGATTGCCACTGCACTGTGCAGGGTGCACACAATTCCCAGGGTTTTTTTCAGGTATAATTCAAGATGACAGCTACCACCTTTAAAGTCCTACATGTCGTGGAGTCAGGCTGATTAGAGTGAGCAAGCTTTAGGTTCCTACTCTTAAATACTGCCGTATACTGGTACTTAGGAATTGTGCCTTTCCTACATTCTACATGTGGAAAGAATGTTTCACACAACATTTCCCCCCCAAGATCTGGCAGGCCCCCCACCCTCTTACCTTTCCAGAAGGCTCTTCCCCCATGTGCTGGTATAGTGTGAATTTGAAGCCTGGAAATGATTGTGCTGGAAGAGGGTTTTTCTTGTATTGTTCTTTTGTTTTTTATTGCTATTGTGAGTCATCCAGAATTGTGTTTCATAAGTTGGGCAGCCATATAAATAAATTGTAGTGCAAAAGAAGAATATGCAATCTTATCAAACAACTAATTAAATAGATTTGGGAAGACTGTCAGTACTATTAAGAAAAAAGGGATGGAGAGGGTGAAAGAGACAGATAGAGAGGAGGGAGGGACTGAGATAAACAGGCAGGCAGACTCACCTGTATGATCTACTATAATAGTCACGGTCATCATAGCCTCTATCATAACCTCTGTCGTAATAGTCTCTCCGTCGGGAACTACCACTAAATGGGAAGTATATAATATAGTATTAGAAAGACAAATGGATGATATATGTATAATAAAGGAAAGTAAAAAGCATTCAATTTGTTTCCCATTTTTCTATCAAATAGTGCTCAGATAATATAGTATATGTTAAAAATGTAATATCAAGACATATAAAAAACTTCAATAATACTAGAAAAATTTGCTAAACAGTTATATCAAGTTTTATCTGTTAACTTTCTTTTTTCCCCTAGGTCACTGTTGTATCTTAAGATAAGAATGATTTAAAAACTTTTTGTGGGTCCACAATGTGCTAAATACATAACGAAACAACTGCTATATGTACTGCTATTAATGTGATTTAAGAAACAAGCTGACTTGATTCTTCCTACTCAATATTTGCAGACTGATATTCAAAATCAGAACTCTATTGTCAACCTTAAATTTTAAAAATACAAGTGTCAATGAATATCAGCTGGGGAAAGATAAAATACTTGTAGCCCTTGACTTAAGATGGTTGCTTAGCAACTTTTCGAAGTTACAATGGACATACCTTGGGATTACTTGCAACCCAGATTCAAAGTTCCGATTGTTGGGCCCGCCAGTCAGTAGTTTGATGGCCATTTCCAGTGTCCTGCAGACACGTCACTTGTTTTACAACCGTTTTGCCAAAAAACTAGCATATACTTCCAGTTTTTGACAAACCTGAGTCCATAGTGAACCACTGGCTTGCTTAATGGCTATGCTGGTCACTTTACGATGGTGCAAAAAAGGTTGTAAAATCAGGTTGGTCATATGATTGTACCGGTTTATAATAGTCACAACTTATGATCATGATGGGCAGGCTTCATTATAGTTGTTAGTCGAAGACTACTGTTACTGCAGCCAAAACAGAATGTTCTGTGTGTCTCATATTCACATTTATAAAATATAGAAAGCTGTGATACAGCTCAATAAAAAACCAGGGCTGTGCGCTGATCCAGGTTTAAAGAACATAATGTAATTTGGAACACATATAAGTATGCCATGAAGAAAGTGTCAGAAGTGTATCTTTTGCTGTGCTAACATGATTACTGGTGTGCATTCCTGAAAAATACTCATTCATCATGGTCTAATAATTTTCTCTTCAAATATCAGGCCTTATGATTGACTGGCCTGTTGCCTAATCTGTGATGGATAAATCCATCCCCAGCTTGTTTATCATGCTGTAGAAACCAGTACCTTTTTCATTTCTGATTTGCTAAACTAATCTTGGTAGCACAGTTTATGGTTTGTTAGTTGTATCGATTCATAAATCAGGTGTAAGTAGAACAACATACAACAGCATTCTGCTTGTCAGTTGTAGGGATATATTATAGCCTCACATGTTGTACAGACCGTAATTTTTTTTAAAAAGGTAAAGGTTTCCGCTGTGCAGTCATGTTTGACTGTAGGAGATAGAGCTCATCTCAGTTTCCAGGCCAGAGAGCCAGTGTTGTCTGAAGAGATTTCTGTGATCATGTGGCCAGCATGACTATATGCCAAGGTGCACAGAACCCTCACTAAACTGGTACCAACTGTATTTATCTACTTGCCATTTGCATGCTTTTGAACTGCCAGGCGGGCAGGAGCTGAGGCAAGAATGAGATCTCACCCTGTTGCATGGTACTTTGAGTCCCACACTATCAACCTTCCGGTGGCCATGCCTAGCTTCTCAACTACTAGGCCACTTAACCCCCTTTCACTCGAACTATGAAATCAGGATAGCAGAAGAAAATGAGACCTGTTTTGCAATATAACATCTTGTTTTTTACCAATTGATTCTTGCCTCCCTGGTGACATTTTTAAGGCTGAAAGCCTGTTCAGAGGCAGTTATGTTTGGAGCATTATCCTGTAAGTAAGACCTTAGTATCACTACAACACACAACATTGTGTAAAAACTCAAATGTATTTTATATCTGAAAAGTATACACGTGTGCATGTCTATGTCTGCAGCGTGCATAAACAATCATCCTCTTATTTTGAATATCCATGATAATTATTTCCAATGCCCATGAGATCACCATTCTCAGAGACTGTAATCCAGTGTCTAGAAGCTACAGCACTCCCACACACAACCAAAAGTATGGATTCGGTCTGTAGATGATACCTTTGTCATAATGAAAACTAGAGAGGAAACTTGAAACAATCAAAGGAGTAACATTCATGAGAGGAAGAAAACAATAACATACTGGTCATTAGCAGTGGAAATTAGAAATGTAAGTCTATTGAAAAACCACCCAAACTAACAAGTGCTCCACTAAATAAGTAATAACCCAACCTCCCGCAAGAGACATTATCTAAGAACATTATTCAGACAAGCATAAATGCACTGCAGCAACCCAGAACAGTTTCCAACAAATTGATAACCAAGCAAACTTATCAGAGTGCCTGACCACTCAACCCATTACAACACAACCAATGTAAAAGACAACACTGCCATTCATCAAAAACATCTCAAAAACAATCAACAGACTATATAAGTAGCACATAAACCAATGAAAGCTGCCAAAACATCTTGAGTAAACTGAAAGATGTAGTAGCCCACGGTGGGGAAAAAAACCTTGAGTCATCAATAATATAGTGTAAAGACTGCAACAGCCACTATATAGTCAGACAAGCAGAGCATATCCATGAACCATGAGCCTGAATACACAATGAAAACTTAATTTCACAAAACATGAAGAGACATAATCAGTTTCAATCTTAGATCAAGCTAAATTCAAAAAGTGCTAGGGAACAGGAAGGTTGACACTCAGAAAAATCAGCCATTAATAACACAAGGAGATAAATTAACATTGACACTCTATTCAAAAGTCAATAAAAAAGCTAAAAAGTAAACAAAAATCCCAGAACACCTCATCAGCAATCAACATGCAGATAAATCAGGGATTAGCACCAAACAATTAAGCAGCAACTAATAGCCTAATCAGGGAAATACCAAGGAGAAAATAATACTCTCACCAATAGGGAAAGCTACTGTATGTAAAAGTGGCCAAAATGCCCCACTCCTGTCTAGCAGTGAAGATGTTACCTAGTTGATTATGAAACATTTGAAAATAAACAACCTAGTTCAGAGAACACAAGGACTCGTAATACTTTCTAAAACAGTTCTGCAAAAATGCAAAATAACTTGTTTAATCGTATTTTTAAAAGGTTTAACTGATTTCTTAATTGTAGATTGTGTACCAAATTTGAATGTTATTATTTGGTACAGAATGCTATATTCTATATTCAAAACTGTGCATATATAACATTAAAAATGGAATTACTTGTTGGAAACCTTGACTCAATGAATTAAGAGATAAAAACTTACTAAGTAGGTCTCCCCATGTAAATTCCAGGTGTAGGTGTGTGGGGCCTTTTTGTTATTGAGAAATCAACTCTGATTCTTCTCCCATCAAGCTCCATTCCATTGGCTCTTTCTTTTGCCTAAATGAGGATTAAAAATATATTGCAGAATAAATTT